>ARYC01005920.1:0-11115 GCA_000711775.1 Oxytricha trifallax | reverse complement strand
TTTATAATTAATAACTATTAATATAATGAGTGAGCAATTCCCGAATCCAGCTAAAGGAAAGAAGGGCAAATATCCTTGCACAATCGCGGGATGCCAGAAGAGTTATATATCCTCCCAGAGCTTATCAAAGCACAAGCAATAGAAGCACTACGACTAAGTGCAGTAGATGAAACAACTCAAACCTAAAATGAATATGTGCGATAAGTGCAACAACTTCTACTCTTCCCCTGAAAGCAAGAGAAAGCACAAGTGCAAGAATGCCAAGCCTGAAAGCATTCTTTCCAGCATTTACGGCAACTCTTCAGAGTCGTTCAGCAAAGGCAATAAATGCCACAACTATTCTCGGGGGTTCAACTCCCTGGCTCCTGGAGATGAAAACTATAATACCTGTGAACCCTTTGAATTAAACTAGCCTGTTGATTTCGTTTCAAGTATGCTTAAAGAGAATTGCTCATCGATGATGATTTAACCTTAAAAGCCTCCTTAACTTTAAGGTATGTAATGTATATAAGTTAATGCAATATAGATACTCACCCTGTTCAAGTTCCTGTTTTATAATAAGCGTTAAAGAGATGGAAACTCCCGTCATCACTGAGGAGAACTTTGCTAAGGTTCAGGAAATTTACCAAATTCGCAAGACCTTGAACTCGGTTGCAGTGCAGGTTAATCCCAGCAACTTTGATCTTGCAACTCAAACTGAAAGCAAGGATGTAAAGCCCTTAATGATGTCTCTTCAACTCTGACACAATAGTCAATCCTACCGAAGCAACGATTCAAGAAGAGATCAAAGTCCAAACCATCTATGACTGCTGGAATGATCCTTACAGGCTTGAAAAGCAGGAGTATATTGATAAGAAAATGCGGCACCAGTGGCAGAAAGCTGAGAAAGATGGATTGAGGACTCCTAAATTCAAAGGCGTAAGGGCTGTAAGGCTCGATGAAGCTGTACCAGCAACTAGGTATACTGCCTCAGAAGAAGACAAGAAGTAAATGCAAGGATTTTATGAACAGTACCAAGTTAAGGTTCAAGAATTTATAAGTAAAAATTAGGAAGTCAATTACTCCAACTTGAGAACTCCCAAATCGAAGTCGGTTACCAGGAGTCAAAAGAAATAAGACCTTATGATGGTAGAGGCTAACTAAATGTTCCTTCTGCCACAGCCTATCTTTGATCCTTTGGAAGTTGCCAAGCTAATCAACATCCTATTGGGAGAGGACAACGACCCTGACATCCTTCTTTGCGAGATTGATTCTTACTTCTCTTAAGCTACATTTTTCTGCAACTTGGTGTAACAAACATCAACCTTCACTTTCATAAACTCTAAACCTATTCACTCCCTCTTACATGACCTGGTCAACGAGTTCATGGGCTAAGCTATGCTAAGTAACAATCCCTGGTTAGGTGCCTATCTCTCAAGGATAGATATCATTCACAAGACCACCAAGATCATTGAGCTTAGAGACTTCAACAATTCCTTCGCCACTCACTTTTGTTGTTTTAAAATTGAGATTGATTCTTCAAAGGCTAAAGAACTTATTCAAGCAATTAATCGCAGTGCCCCACTCAAGTATGTGCTGTGGGTATTGCCTCCTGATTAATGTCTGGGTAGAGGAGGGATCCATTACTTCTAGCTAATGAGCGATCATCCTGTAGAGATCATAAACCAGGACGAGCAGCAGATCAAATTCTACCTTTACTTCAAGGATTCATCTTAAGACTTTGTCGACTCCAACTTCACGACTCCTGGAAGTCAGTTAGGGAAAAGGCACAGTGAAGTTCAAATGACTCCAAAGCTGCTAGGCATGGAACTTGAGGTAGAGAATTAAGAACCCCAATAATAGCTGAGCCCAAGATCAAAACGTCTTTTGGAAAATGCCACTAAGGAGTTTACTCCCACACTTGCCTACGCTATTATTAATAAGCAGGTAAACTAATAGAAGGTTAGAGATTAACTGCATAATTCTATTAATGCAAACGAGCCATTAGAATAGTTTGAGAAGCTGCTATCCTTAACCAATAAGTTGCAGTACCTCTTTACAATTAAACAGACAATACCACTAGCCGAACTGATCAAAAACATGATAGGAAGTGACAAACATGTTGGAAAGTTCGTTTCATAGGCTCAGATCATAGAGGGTCTGAAGAAGTTATAAGAAGCCTCACGAAGCTGGATATAGATCATAGAAAGTAAAAGCAAGTAAGCAGGTTTTATTAAACAAGTTTAAAAAATTAATATTGAATAGATCAAAACGTCCTTGAAACTGCATTGCAAGTATGAGCCCAAGGGAACTGAGCTTAAAAAAAATAATAAAAAATTAAAAAAAAAAAAAAAAAAAAAAAAAAAAAAAAAAAAAAAAAAAATAACTAAAATAAAATAATAAAACAAAAAAATCAAAAAAAATAAAAAAAAAAAAAAAAAAAACTGGTTGTCGATTTAGAAGGACAGGCTGGTTTTACAATCAAGTGGATAAGTTGAGAGCGTATTGGAACCTGTCAAGGTTCGAAGGAGAGAACCTGGAAAAAATACAAAATGTTTTGAATAAAGTAGTTGCCTTACCAAGGAGTCAAAAGGTTACTGGGCTTAGAGTGGGCTAGGAATAACTGGAGTAGTTGCAATCATCGATAGCGAACGACGCGGTTTACAAGACCCTCAATCTCAAAAAAGAAAAGGCCGAGTTCGTTGAAGGGTCCAAGTTCTATATTCACTACTAGACTCTGAACTAGCAAATGCTGAGGGGGATCTACGGGCGACTTGATTTACTATTAAAATCTTACAAGGAGAGCTAGAACCTTAGAGCTACAGTGGAAGATATGGAAAATGACATCTTTGCTATGGTTAAGAGAGAGGCTGACAAACATAACTTGCTGCTTGGAAAAAGAATAGGAAAAGTTATCTTACCAGATCGTTTGAGTGTTATAGGAAAACGAATAGCAACCAAGTCATAAACGAGAGCAGCGGTCCTTGCGAAATGATTATTAAGATCTTCTGGGAAAGCTCTGATTCCTGCTCAAGCTTCGGCTATTGCAATAATGGATACCAACTTCAATAAGCAAGGTAGAAACATAGTGTCTATACTAGAAACCCATAACCTCTTGGGCAAGCCTGCATACTTGATGCCAAAGTATCCATACAACTTAAGGACCCTTTTAGAAGGCTTTTTCATAGATCAGAAGTGCTTCAAGTACGTTGCCTTCATGATCATCAAGACTCTGTTCCAGGCCCATAAGAACAAAGTCTATCACCTGAATATTAAGCCGGAAAACATTCTGTTTGATAAGTACCACGTTCCTTTCTTGACAGATTGGTTGAACAGGAATGTCTAGAGGGATGGAATCATTAACGAATACTCTCCTCCTGAATATATTAATAGAGAGATCCAGCCCTTAAATCATGTGATGTTGAAGGCCTAAGATGCTTGGGGAATTGGCCTACTCCTGTTCTATATTCTTTGCGGAAGTTTACCTTACACTGTTGATGATATGTTGGCATTGAAAGATAAAAATGCTACTCTCACCAATAGACCTTTTGAGATATTGAATCCTAAGTTTGATGGTCAGTGGTTTGTCATCATTAGAAACCTGTTGACTCCTAACCCTTTGCACAGATCTTCAATTCAGTCCTTGTACATAGATCCTTTCTTCAAGCATTAGAGAGACTAAGTGGAAATCGACACATTAACTCTTCACGACTACGAGAGCGACGACGAGTCCAATTCCTGAAGTCTGAAGCCCACTCGTCCAGAGAAGGAAGATCCCTGAAATTCTTAGTTCTTGACGAACAAAAATTAAACGAAAAATAATTGAATAATTATAATTAACCACCATCTTATTTAATATGTATAAGTCTCCCTACTATCTAGTACCGGAATCGGTGTCCATTTTAAAGGACATCTGTTTGTTTGAGTAGTACTTTAATGTGTCTGTAACAAACATCATCTATTAAATCGGTTATCGATTGGTAGAAGGTGAATTATTTTAGAAGTTTAATATCGTTTATGATTATAATTCTGATCATTGTCTTAGGCCTCACTTCAACTCTAAATATTCTCTGCGGATTAAAAGAGATTTCCTTATAAAGGGGAGATGAGAAGACAAGTTGTCAAAGGATTATGAAAGTTTAAAATTATAGACAGAGAGAAAGAATAAGTTAAACAGTTAAACAAAGATAATCTAAGATAATTTCATCAAAAGTCTGGTTCGACCAAGATCTAAACTGAGTGCACTTGCTACTTCTCATAATCTTCCTTCTTCTCCTCCTCCGTTTTCTTCTCTTCCTCCTGGCTTGGACAAACCTTGTCGTCCTTGTCAAGCTTCCACATCTTGGACTCGTAGTTATCATCAGAAGTAAACAGATAGCAATTGTTGGTTATCACCCCCGCATCAATTTGTTAACTCATCACCCATTCTATTGTTGGCAAAGTGCACACCCAGTCAAGGGTGAGTATCTTCCTTGATCCTTCTTCAGGTGGCGTGGTAGTTCTTATGATCTTGAAACTTTCCATAAAGCCAAGAGTCAAGTCGATCTTACCCTTGAACTTAAAAGGGGACTTCTCTATAAATGAAATGACACTGTAATCCTGGATCATCTTTTCAAGTGCTCCTTCTTTTACCTTGCAAGTATATTCGCACTTGATGCCGAGAGGTATGATCATTTCATGGCCCCTGGGTGTTTGCTTTAAGTGTTTTTCTATTGAATCATCGCTAGGGATATCATATTGTGAGAAGTCCTCTTAGCTTGTTACTCTGTCCTCTTCTTTCTTCTCTTCCTCTATTTTATCAGTTTCTTCGTCGCTCTCTCCTGTGTGATTATCTTTGAGAAGGTAGTAATAGAGATAGTTAAGGGAGAAGGAGCCCAAGATCCTCTTTATGTCAGAGTGCCGTGTGAATTAAATCTTCTAGTGGTTTACATTCCTAAGTTTGTCAAAGGTCTATTCCTCAAAATCCTCAGTGAAGTTGAGCTGGTGTTACTACCTTCATAGTCCTGAGATGAGACACCCCTACCTTCATCCCCAGTCTATACTTTCTTCGGGGATATTAATTCAAGATAAGTAGAAATAAGTCTGTCGTTCTCTGTATCCATTTAATTTTATTTTATTAGCAAAGTCACAATCAAAATCTATGTAAAGATATTGCAGGCTCAAACTCTTAGTAAAGCTGTAACTTGGTTGAGGGTAAATCAACTTGCTATTAAAAGTCGACTGAAATACATTTGAGAAGTTTCCTTAAGTGTAACAAACATCACTTTATATTTCTCATACTTAGTCGCTTGAATTTTTAAGATTTCTTCAATTATTCTGTGTAATAAGTCTTAAGAATCTTTTAGGAGACTTATCTGCTTTGAGCAGCAGATACACCTACTGTCATTGAAATGCGAGCATGGTTTATATATGGAAGGGCAATAGAAAATGAATAGAGTTAGTTAAAGTTGTATAAATAGTTATCGCAAGAAACATCTTAATCAAACTAAATTCAAACAAGGGCAGCATTTTCAGGGGAAAGTTATCATGATGTCGATTTGCTTGACTGCATCATCTTTCTGTTCTTTCTGTTAATCCTGATCCACTGTCACTGCTTCTGAGTGAGCAACCTGGTTTATCAGTAAGGCCTTCAATCACTTGCTTGTGCCTGTTATACTTCCACAATCTTGCATGGCACTACTCAGGCTTGTAATCTAATAAGTTATACCGATCAGCATCAAAATCATTTGACTAGGTTAAGGTCAATAGGGTTGTGTTTGAGATTATAATATCCAGTGCCAACTCTGTTTTATCATCAGACCAATTGGGGTTGGTCACTAAGTAAGTTTAGAGCTTGACTCTCTCCATATACCCCACATGGATATTTACTGCCTTTGCATCTACAGTTTGCTCGTCATCCTCTCTCTCAATAATATTGTGTAAACGACCAAGGTGAATTTTGCCAGTGAGCATTTCATTGATTAGGCCTGAACTGGGAGTTATCCAACTTTAGCATCACGTTTTCCTTCATACCAAAGTTGACTGTAACCTTGCGCTGACCATTTACAGTCACGATGTACTCTTCCATATTAGGGACATAAGCGAGGTGGTAGTGTTTCTACTTAGACCAATTCCTGGTACCGATCATTAAGTGGTAAAGCTGGATGAGATTCAAGAATTTCAAGAGACCTTTTAGTTACTCCTGGTCTCCACTTTTAAATCTGAATAAACTGATTTCACTGGGCTTATATGTTACTGCCTTTTATACTTCATAAAAGTCAAAACCACCATTCGAGTCCTCATCTTTTGGCTTGGACTCTGAGTTGTACAAACATTGGAGCATTTCATCTTCCAGCTCTTACATTTGGCTTTATAAATATAAAATTATAATCTGGAATTGAGATTAGTTTATTTGGTGATTAAAGATATTTGTAATGAATTGCCTTCCTTGATATAGCTGCAGTTATTTCTATTCTTTATATTCAGAATACTATTGCCTAGTAGTTTGAAGCCTGGAAATAAAGTAAAGGATTCCCTGAACTTCTCTGCTCATCTTTTTATGAGTGTAACAAACATCACTTTCCCACTGACCATATCCACTCTAATAATCTTTTTGATATTTGTCCAATTTCTCTGTTTAACCATACTTAGGGATCATTAAACTTAATAAGATTGGAGTATCAAGAGCCCCTAAGCTATCAATAAATTTAGTGCTTTGTCTATTAAGAGTAGGAGCAGAGATAAATGATTAGAGTTAGTTAAAGTTGTAAAATACTTAGATGAATCAACAGTTTTAATAAGACTTAAGTTCAAACATGGTTTGCATCTTCAGGGAAAGTGACCATGATGTTTATTTTCTCAATAACATCAACTTCCTCTTCCTTTTACTCTTCCTGGTCCACTGCCATCATTTTGGAGTTATCATTCTCACTTGCGTACTTAGGAGGTTCTTCAATCTCAGTGTCGTATTTATCGTGCTTCCACAGCTTTGCATGGCAATTATTAATCGTTTATTTCATGAAATTGAAAAATTAAATTTTGAAACCATTTGTAATACCATGTTTTAAAGGGTTGTGTTTGATATTATAATATCAAGTGCTAACTCTGTTTTATCATCTGACCAATTGGGGTTGATCACTGAGTAGGTACACAACTTGATTCTCTCCATGAAGTTCACGTTGACCAAAATTTACTTCGAATTCCCAGTTGGGTCAGCAACTCCCCCCTTTAATATTTTGAGTAAGTCTGGAAGGAGAATTTTGTTAGAGGACACTCATGAGACAAGCTGTTGAACTGGGTTTATTCATCTAGTAAACATAGTACTCCTTCATCCCAAGGTTGACTGTAACCTTACGTTCTCCATTTACAGTCTCAATGTACTCTTCCATATAGGTCTCATTTGAAAGGTTGTATTTATCCTTCTCAGACAAATCACTGTTCCTCATCATTAAATGGTAAAGCTGGATGATATTCAAGAACTTCATGAGCTTCTTAATTTTGTCCTGGTCTCTACTTTTAAATCTCAGGAAGGAAACAACACTTGGCTATTAATCATCCTTTGCAAGTGGTTAATCCTAGAAGTCAAAGTTGCCATTCTTGGTTTCATTCATTGTCTTGGACTCTGAGAAAATCAGGCAGCGGAGCATATCTGCTTACAGCTTTTTCATTTGGATTTGTAAATATAAAAATTATAATCTGGAATTTGAGATTAGTTTAAGTGGGGATTGTAGATACCTCTACTGAATTGCCTGCCTTGAAATAGCTGCAGTTATCCTATACTTTATATTCAGAACAGGAATGCCTAGTAGTGTAACAACTGTAAATAAAGTAAGGAAGATTCCCTGAAATTCCCTACTCATCTTCTTATGACTGTAACAAACATTACTCTGAGATTTATGAGCCTGAGGCTCTTTATGAGAAAGATTATGAAGTTTTTTAAGAGGCCTATAGGATTAATGATACAAGTAATACAGATGCCCTAACTTAACTCAAACCATTAATCAACCAATTCCTTTGAACTAGGGTGCAACCCTAACCTAGAGATAGACTCCAGGAAGAGCTGCTTGAGGTTTTCGCAGTGAGAAGTTGTAATAATAAATCGTGCTGCTACTAGTCTCAAATAAGAGAAAAAGTAAGAGTAATAAAGCCAAGCTGACTTACCTCACCAGTTCACCTGGTAAAGCAAAGTAACTCAACAAAACTACTGCTCCTTCAACTCTGAGTTTAATTTCTTGAACACGTACCTATAGGGAGTTAACAAAAATAAAAAGCCCAACTGGGAAAAAGGTTTCAAGTTAAGCTTAACTTAACCTAACTTAAGCTTAAAGTACTGTAGTACTTCACTTAAAGCTTTAAGCACTGTAGTACTTTACTTAACAAGTCAAACTGAAAAACCAATAACTAACTGTAAAGCCTGCCTTACTTTACTATTAGAATACTGCCTGAGCCGATTTACGCTTGAGGCTTTTACACCTCTCTACAGTCAGGGTGAGTACCTAGGCTAGTAAAGTTCAAGTACTAGTTAGTAAGCAAAGTAACTTCTTCTAACTTAGTTTAGTAAATTAAAAACTTTCTGATTTAAAGTGTGCAAATGCCAAGTAATCTCCAGTTAGGGTAAATCAAAATTAAAATTCTCAACATCTTGTGTTCTACCAGTTTGAATATTCAAACGGCTGGTCCTCGGAAACGAGGTTAAATTCGATTCATTTTTATAATAATTAACGGCTGAACTACTTGCCCGACAACGGTTGTCGAAACGTGAGGAGACATCAGGGGGCCTAAATAAAGCTTAGTGTGTTCTTGAGGCAAAGTAACCTTCCAAGTCATAGTGCAAACGCTAGTTAGTCGTCAACAAATCTTTAAACTGTTCGTTTCTTTTTTTTAAACGTTCAGATCTTTTTTCAAATAATCAATTACTTGCCGTATCCTGGTGGTGAAACGTGAGTGAGACATCAAGGGGCCTAAACAAAGCTTAGGGTGTACTCGAGGCAAAGTAACTTGGAGAGCCAGCGATCGCAGTTGCATAGTAGATTGATTAAAACTTAAACTATTAGTTGCCTTTTAAACTATTAGACTTTGCTTGCATTTTTCAAAATCAAAATTAAATTCAAGTTCTAGAAGTTCTCAGAATCAAATTATTTTTAAATCAGAGTAAGTACGAATGTTTTAATCTTTCCTGTTGATTATGTCTAAATAAAATCAAAGGTCCTGTACTATATAAATCAAAGTTTTTAATTAAAAAACGAGGGTTCTGATAATTAATCCTACTTAGTAAATGTTTCTTGGGGTTCTGTTTCTTTGTTACTTGGGTTCTGTTTAATAAGTTATTAATCTGCTACTAAATAAATTACTGTTACTTGTTACTTAAATCATCAAAGCCTGGCCAGGCAAACTATTGAAATTTTAAAGTGAAAATCTCCTAAAGGGTTCTTGGAGTTCTAAATGATTTGTTTCTGTTACTTTGGGTTCTTACTAACTAAAACTGCTACTTGGGTTCTTACTTGCTATTTAAACTGGGTTCTTAGATTTTTACTTTGTTTCTTACATTTACTTTGAGGGTTCTTACTTGTCACTCTTTGCAAAAAATAATTTTGATTTTGATTTTAAAAAGCTTGAATGTTTAAACTTTAAAAATTGATAGTGGCCACTATCACCCCTTCTTTTAAAGACAGCTATGATTCTTGTGCTGACAATTTGTAATCAACAGAGTAAGCAGTACTCTTGCTTTGATAAATTTAAATTTTTACTCTTGTTAACTTGACTTTTAAAGTAATGTAACAAACATCACATGAACTTTTAACTTTAAACTGGATTTTAATTAAATAGCTGTTAGCTTTAAAAAACTAAGTAAACTTAGTAAACTTTTGGCATTTTTGATTTTTTAACTTTTTAACTACAACTACTGGGCTAAGCCAACTTATAGGTCAATTAGGGATATAGGTAGGTAATATAAGCTGACAGCTGGAATTTTAAGATTTTTGTTTAACAACCAGAGAAACCTGAAATGCTGCCAAAATTTTCATTTTAGTACATCAAGTTTGAAAAGTAGCCATGCTACTACGAATCAATGATTAGGTTTGAAATTTTGAAAAAGTTTTGAAGACTGAGTGAGTACAGTTAGTTGACTTGATAGCAAGAACCAGTACTTGAGAGACAAACTGAGGGTAAGTTAGGGCAGTTGAAGAAAAGTGAGGGAGATTGGAGCGGAGCTCCTAACTTTGAATTTATTTGGGCCCTGATGTTTGTTACCAATTAATTCTGAATTTAAAGAAGTAACTAAAAGTAGGCTATTTATAGGGCAAAAATCCAATCAATTTAATAATATCTTAATAAAATTAGGATTTTTAAAACTGGCTGGAAATTGGTGGTAATTTAATATGATACGAGAAAGTTAATATTAGAAAGAGGTAGAGAGGGAGTGGAGAAATAGTATGAAACAAGATTTAGATAACTTAATATTATGCAAAGTAAATTACTTAAAGAAAAGAAATTCTTGTCGGGACAATACTTCTCAAGGCTTTAGGCAGCCTTCTCTGTTTTGAAGTAGATCGAAAAGTGTTCTCACTAAACTTAGGGTTTCAGAATGTCCTACTAAGTTGCTTCACCACGAGAGAGCCCCTGTAATCAGTCTAGATCATTTCTGCTGCCCAGGTTTCCTAAGGTTGACGTAGTGCCTGAGTTGATTGTTGTAGTAGAGGTAGGGAATAGTGCAGGATCTTAGTTATTAAATTACTCATCTTCGCTACTTTCATCACCAGCATTGTCCTTGGATTTTTGAAGAAATTCTTTATCGAAAATGAAATGCCCCTCAGTAAAGTCACTTTTGACTTCCTACTTTGATTTGAGAGATTTTTCTTGTTGTTTCTAAGCTTTCTACACTTTTACCTAATCAGAGAAGGCTTATTAATTTGGGGTTTTCGAATTTGTTTGTAGTGTCTGCTAAATTAATTATTTGGATATTGTATCTTTATTCCTTGCATTTAGATTTCCAGCATGATGTTAGCTCTGAGCCTCTTACTATAGTTTAGAGTTAGGTAACAATTATAAAGTCTGATTCGATGCCATTTGCTATCACTTTTTCTTTTGCTTAGTTGACAACCCTTTCTTATTGTCCTTGATCTATTCTTTTGAGGACTGTTCTAGTTATCCATTGGCTGA
>ARYC01005919.1:0-12549 GCA_000711775.1 Oxytricha trifallax | reverse complement strand
CAAATAGCCGTTCTTAATTAGAAATTTGTATTTGAAACTATAGTGTTTTAATTGTTAAATTCTTAATAAATGATAGTATTTTTTGTAAAGTAATTTAAATTTAGTTTTTAATAAAAAACAAAATATTTTAACCTTAATCAAATTTCTCATTTTAGATATCACATTAGTGATAGCTTTTAAATTATTAAAAACTAAATTTAAATTACTTTACAAAAAATACTATCATTTATTAAGAATTTAACAATTAAAACACTATAGTTTCAAATACAAATTTCTAATTAAGAACGGCTATTTGTCCTCGATTTAATTCAGAATATATTGTAAAGTTGCAATAAAATAATATGCCTTTATAAAAATAACGACATCGAAAATTTTGATTTATAAGGAATCCCATATAAAATACATGAACTTATAGAAATTATTGATTAAACTGCTTTTTGTTTTATTTCTTTATTTTAAGCCAGTAATAAGTTTAATTCTCACCTAAAGTTCAATTTTCTATTAATTTTTTAAAATAATCGTGGATGTAGCTATAACAAGTTATCTGAGTCGTTTTACCTAAGATAGCACTAAAACGCAATACATTTCTAAGTCTAACCCCAAAACTTCATCAATAGATTGAATGAGTTTTATTTAATAAATAAATGCAATTAAAGTATACTTTAATTGAGTTTTTAATAGAATTATGCAAAGGATTTGGGTTAAAATGTAAAAAGAAATTTGAGTATAACACACAACTTCACTGCTTACATATTTTCAGTGACATTTACTATATTATAGACAGGTATATATGTCACTCCTCTAAATGAAGATTTTCCTTTTTTTTACATTTCCTAGGTGTTACTCTCGCTGAAATTAATAGGATATAAAATATAAATTAGTTTTATAAATGAAACAACAAACTTAATCACTATGATAATATAAAACTTGTCATGCAACATGTTTGAAACTTTATATAAATGTTAGTTAAAAATTATGCAGAGATTTTAACTCTGGAATAAATCTATGAAAAATAATGCATCATTAAAAGAGAGAAAAAAGAGCTTTGTATTAGATTTAGTAAAAAATTATATTAAATAACTAAAACAGTAGTTTTCATATTATTTGTCATATATAATATCTAATGTCTATATTTAACTAATTAGAAAAATTCACTTTCAGTAAACTTAATTAGTCAACTTTAATTAAATAAAACTCATTCAAACTCTGAAATAGTTTTAGGGTTTGAGTGAGAATCTTCTATTTTGACGAAGTACAGACAATTTGATTTGTAATGGAGTTACTACGATTTTTGGAAATTAATGAGACAGTGAATTGTTTGATTTTTAAAAGAAAATCCATAAATCTCAATTGTTTTTGCATACTTTTCGAAAACAACTAATAAATCTGAACTTTTATTTTTCAAAATAGATCTCATAGCTCCATTTTAATTCTTCCTATTTACATAAATCTGAGTCAATAATTAGATTTATTTATTTATTTTCATGTTAGGCTTACTCAAGTTTTGAACATATTATATCTGAAAATAACAAGATTTATAAGAATATCCTCTTGAGGACGATCGTTGAATTATTAAATCCCATATCCATTAGTGAATTACTATTTTACTCTTTTACATAGAAGTCTCAAGTCAGTAAATTAGAGCTCTTCCTTAGATAATTAGAATGACAATATATGCATTATGCAATTTAGGTTTATCTGTAATTGTGGATGCTATAGTTGAAGCATAGTATTACCACTTTTTGACTTTTAAAATCTTTTTTTGAGTTATTTGAAAATTTAAGGAATTTAATTTTGTTTTTTCACTTAAGTTCAGTTTTCTTAATGAGTGATAAAATGTGAGACTATTCTAGAGATGTCTTCTGCGCTGATATAATTATTGTCTACAATTTTAAGACTATATATCTTAGGATTTTGGCAGATAGTTTGTTTACTTGAGTATGTGATATAAGCTTCTCAAATATTTTTGCTTGAAAAGCTCAGATTCCTTAAATTTATTAAATTTAAGGTATTTTTTCCTTATATAAAAATCGATAAAATTTGTTCTTAAAATCTTATAAATTTAACAATAATTTCAACATTCAAATCATTTGTCATATTCATTCGATAAACTTCAAATGATTTTAAAGAGGTTATTTACCAATCTTAATTATAAGTTGATGTACTTATAAAAAATTATTTAAGCTAATTTTAATAAAATAGAATCTTAGTTTTATTTTTTCATAAATGAACTTCTAATTTTTTCCTTATATCTAGAATAAAAAAATTAATTTTCTCTGAAATTTTTTCACATTTGCTCTCGATCAAAATAAATTTAAAGTTTGCATCTTAACCATATTAAATATGGCATGCTGAAGTAAAATTTCAAATAAAATATAACTAATATTCTATTTATTGAAAAATAACTTTAATAGTTTTATAGAAATAAAACAACTAATTATTATTATTTGGTAATTTTCATTAAACATTTATTGAATGAATATGTAATTAAATGTTTAAGTTACTTTTGAATTTATAAGACAATAAGATTAAATTTATCAAGTCCCGCAGAGATTTGGGATTAGTTAGTGAAAATAGAAACATTAAGGCCTCAGACTAAATATTATTTACTCGAGTTTAAACGATTTCAAAAATTTCTTATTCCTAAACATATTCATACTATGCTATAACACTTCTTCGTCGCACATAATAACAGATATTTTATATTATTGTTAAATAGTAAAACATTATATAATAGTAGTGATATGGTATAAATTTAAATTAATTAATTTCTAAAAATGATGGGTTTAAAATGGATTTCCTCATTAATTACAACTTTGATTAGATAATTTTATCAAGACATATTATTAAATTAAAACTTAAATTTAATTAAAGTAATCATTTAATTTCCCTGTGAATGTAGCCCACACATCATCTTATAAATTAAATAGGTTTAAATTAGGTTTCAGTTTTAGGTGTAAAATTCTGACATATTTGCTTTATAATTTTATTTCATATAATTATTTATATTATATTCTTGCATTTAATACTATAGATTAATAAAACGGTGATAATTGAAATCTGTTGATCGGCCCATACAATTACACAAATTTAATTTCCAATTATATTAAAATATAATTATAATTGATAATTTTTATATCACTTTGTCTATTATTAGATGGTGACATGATTAACTTAAAATAATTTAAAATGGATAAAAATGACTATTTATAATTTATAAAAATAGAAATAAAAACTATTGCTAATTGCAGTTGTGTATATGCTATCAATAATATATTAAATTAATTTAAGAGTTATGTTTAGTAAACTTTAATTTTAAAAATAATATAATTGATCAGTTCATAATTTGAATGTGGTTGAGTTTCTTTCATTTAATATCTATTTTATATTTGTTTTTTTTAACGCTTTAATTTGAATGATCATTTTAACTGAATTGAAAATATTGTGTATATCGCTGTACTTATATATGCTTATCTGCTTTTTTAAACAATTTAACATTATTTTATGATAAAAATTAGAATAAATTTATTGTTTTTCTTATATTTTGTAAATCTGAATCTAGTCTTCCCATGGAGACTCTACTACACGATCTTCTCTCTATTTAGTTTGATACATAATGAGAGGGTAATTGGTCTGAATGTCGCCTTATGTGAAATATAAAAATGAGTTAGAATTAACAATTAAATTTGCAATAATTTAAATGCTTAAATTGATTGTTCTTGTGAATTGATTGTCATTTAATTGAATATATAAATCGTCATCCCATTTTTTTTTAACTTGATTTCCAGTAAAACCATATCATCTCTACTTAAATTACAACCATTTAATGTCATATTTCTTAAGTTGGAGCAAGTCTCTAAACATTGCAGTAGAATGGTGATTTGTTGAGAATTAGGTATTTTTGAATTCATTTCTTTAATTTTTAAAATCTATTTTTTGAGTTATTTGAAAATATGAAGTATTCTATTTTGTTTTTCATTTAGGTCTATCTCCTCAAATGATTGATGATATTATTTTACACATACTTTCTTTTCTGATCTAATTATTGTATCCTTTTTAAGACTATATAAATTAGGATATTGGCAGATAATTTGTTTTTTTAGATTGTGATAGTAGCCTCTCTAATAATGTTTCCTGAAAAGTTTTGATTCCTTAAATATATTAAATTTAAGGAATTTTTTTCTTAGATGAAACTAGATATAATTTACTCTTAATATCTTATAAATTTAACAATAATTTAAACATTCAAATCATTTGTTATATTCATTCGATAAACTTCTAGTAAATTTAGAGCTCATCAATTGATGTTTTTAATTATATTGATATAAATTTATCAATTTCAAAAATATATAAAAATTGGAATTTATGTTAAAAACATATCTTTATTCAGTATTTTGGGTTCAAATAGAATTAAATCATTAATTAACTCAATTTTTTATAAGCAATCTTTATTTTATTGTTAAAAAGTAAAATGAATTTAATATTATACATGAATGATATTCGATTGTGGGAAATAATTATGAAGTTAAAATATTAGTTTATTATTAATGAGAAGTTTAAATTCTATTTTCAACCTAATTTAATTCAATTTCTATTTATAACTATAAGCTTCCAATTTTGAACAATTTAATTAAGATGCATCAATTCAATCAATAGCATAAAAAATAAAAAAATAAAAAATATAAATATTATAATTTAATGTAATTTATCTGTTTTTTAAAATACAAAACCAATAGTGATTATCATCAGTTTTCTTATCAAATAAAATCAACATGTAATAATTAAAAATTAACTATAAATCCATATATATAAATGATAAATTCTTAAAGATTTGATCAAGAAATTTACGTCAAAATATTTATGGAATTATTACCTATTGAAATATTAAAATTAAATCATTAAATTTTTCTTGAAATATATAACTATACTATTATATATTTAATATACAATTATGATAATTTTTAGATTATTGATAAATACAAAACAATAGGAAATTCAAGAATTTTAAATACAGATACCTACCATTAATAATTAAATTACTAAATAAAATTACATCTTTAATTATATTAATGGAGAAAGTGAGACAGTAATATTTGATAACATCTAAGTGTCATTAATCTTAGTAATTAATTTTTATTTTATTACTATTTTTCTTTTTATTCCATCAAAATAGATTCTTATTGAGCGAATTCTAAGTGAATAGTTAAATCACAAATATTTATGATAAGTTTGGGAGTATTCATATAAACCTAACAAAATTTGAGTAATAAGAACCTTCGAGCTAATGATATAGTATAACTACAATTACATGTAATAACTTAAACTCATGTAGAGATAAATATTACAGATGAAAAATCTAAGTGATTATTAAGTAAAATGATAAAATTCATGACAATAAAATTGTTTATAAATGAAAAACAAACATAAAATAGATGAGAGGTTTAGAAATCTAGTAAGTTCATTAAAACCCATATTTCTAATTATACTGTAAATTTTTAAATTTAATCTGTTTTTTTTTAATTATTATACACAACTTTTGATTTTTAAAAATAAATGATCGATAATTTAAAAACATACACTGAATTGTAGATTTAAATAAATTAAAATACTTAAAAAATTATAATTAAGCAGTATAACATATCAAGATTAATGAGATTTAACAATATTTTATTGATATTTATAATAAAATTAATAAAATGACAAGTCCTCATCACAATCACAATTAATTCATGAAAAGTATGTTTTAATTGTTTTTCAACATTTCATATAGAAAATAGGGAAACTTATGTGAAATCTGCTCTTGATGTATTTTTTCTTATAATTAAATTAAATCTAGTTAGTTAATATAAATATTATATTACATTTTTAGAATCAAAAATTTATAGGGTAAATATTAAAAGGATTATTAAAATCTCACAAATTCAAGCTTTATATATATTTAATTAAATTCTAATTTAGAATTACAACACAGTAGGTGGAGGAAGAAACCAAGCCCCAGATAGCATCCACAACCCAGGACAGAACATACTTTTTAATATATTAATTAGCCCATACAATTACAAAAAATTAATTCTCCATTCATATTTTTATATAATTAAATTTATAATTTTTATATCGTTTATCTACTAATAAAAGGCTTAGAAAATATATTTAAAATCGATAATAAAATGATTATGAGAAATTTATAAAAATAGAATTATGAAAAATTGTTGAAAGCAGTTTGTGTATTTATGATATCAATAATATATTAAATTAATTTAAGAGTTATGTTTAGTAAGGGCTTTAATTGGTAAAATAATATTATTGATCAGTTCATTAAATTTATAGGTTTGTTGAATTTCTTTGATTATTTATTTTTTACTTGTTTTTTTAACGCTTAATTTGAATGATCATTTTAACTTAATTGTTTCTTATTATTGTATCTCTGTACTTATAGATACTTATCTGTTTTTTAAAACAATTTAGCATTATTTTTATAAAAATTTGAATAAATATCATGTTTTTCTTATATTTTGTAAATCTGCATCGTACAATTATCGTGTAGGTGATTTCTCATTCTGAAGCTTTCTAGTCTCCCTATTGAGACTCTACTACACGATCTTCTCTCCTTGTAGTTTGATACAAGATGAGAGGGAAATTGGTCTGAATGTCTCCTTATGTGAAATATAAAAATGAGTTAGGATTAACAATTAAATTTGCAATAATTTAAATACTTAAATTATTCTTGTGAATTGATTGTCATCTAATTGGATATACATGTCATTATTCCATCTTTTCTTGAAAGAATTTTCCAGCACATTAAAAAAGTAAACAGTCAAGTTACATTGTGCTTAAGAGACTACATTTATTGAGACAATCTGTAAGAGCTGCATATTATTGAGCATTAGATAATATGAGACCACTTTTTTTTATTTTTAAAATCTTTTTTTTGTGTTATTTGAAAATTTATAGAATTGTATTTTGTTTTTGTTTGTTTCCACTTAAGTCAAGCTCTCTTAGCGATTGGTTATAGTATGAAACGATTCTACATATACTACCTAAACTTATCTAATTATTGTGTCCGATATTCAGACTTTAAAGTTGATTTTGATCTATATATAGTTGATTATAGTTTGCGATAGATGCTTCTCTGTTATTTTTGCTTGGGAAGCTTAGATTCCTTAAATTTATTAAATTTAAGGAATTTTTGAAAAATATAAAATTTATTCTTAATATCTTATAAATTTAACAGGAGTTTAAACATTCAAATCACTTGTTATATTTATTCAATAATCTTCTAATTAATTTTGCCTCATCAATAGATGTTTATAATTATATTGATATAAATTCATAGATTTTCCAAAATAAATAAAATTTGGAATTTATATTATAAACATTTCTTATATATTTTTATGGAAATTCCATTATTAAGGCTTCACATAGAAATAAATGATTTATTAACAAAGTTTTTTGAATTAGAAAAATGATTGTATTGTTAGAAAGTAACATAAGATTTTTATTTTAACATATTGTTTATGATTGATATTCGAGTGAGGTAAATAATTAGGAAGTTAGAATATTAGTTTATCATTAATGAAAGTATAAATTCTATTGTCTACCTAATTTAATCAAATTTTTTTTTACAATTTTGGCAATTTTATTTAGAAAAAACAATCCAATAGATGAAACTTTAAATAAATTAAACTTATATATAAAATTTTAAAATGAAACAGTATAACATATCAAGATTTATTAATCTTAACAATATTTTATTGATATTTATAATAAAATTAATAAAATGACAAGTCCTCATCACAATCACGATCAATTCATGAAAAGTACGTTTTATTTTATTTTAAAAAATTTCATATAGAAAATAGGGAAAATTATGTGAAATCTGCTCTTGATGTATTTTTCTTTTAATTAAATTGTATTTAGTTAATTAATATAAATATTTAATTTACATTTTTTGGTAAAAATGAGGGAATAAATCAATATAATATTCTTAAATTTTTACATTATTCATATCATTTTAATATATTTAATTAAATTCCATTTTAGAATTACAACACAGTTGGTGGTGGAAGAAACCACGCCCCGGATAGCAGCATCCAAAAATCCACTCGAGTGGCGTTTACCGACTAAAAGAATTCCTACGCTGCCGGCGCACACCTGAAAACAACTGACGATCTGCTGGGTATAAACTCAGTGGGAGATTTCTCTAGATCCCTTGGGCCAAGTGCCAATTTACCCACACATTTTACCTCGAATTTGTCGAATGTGCAGAATGTTAATAGTTTGGAGATATCATAGATTAATTTGCCATAAATTAGTAAGTAAAAATTAGAAATAAATTTATTTATCTGTAACTAATTTTATAACTGACTGAAAATAAATATACAAAAGCTGTACTTACGAATTCAAACTAGTTACAATACTTAAAATCGATTTATTTTAAGGGAATTTAAAATAAAAGTAAATTTCTATAGATAACAGTAGAATGTCTAAGTTAAACCATAACCATGGAATTCACACAGATCTCTAAATGCATAACTAATTGAAATATGGCCCTTTTCAGAAGCATTTTATCGCTTAAAACAAGAAGGCAATCTCAAGAATGATATTTCTTATAAGAAATTCATGTTAAATTCTTAATATTTAATTATGATTAGCTTTTTTGATAAATATTACTATGATTAAGCAAGCAATGCTTAAGGAAGATAATGAACCTTTTAAGGGTTACTCTGAAGTGTCCAATGCCAGTATCCACCTGAAAAAGCATCAATAACACGCCAAAGGGAGTGAAAGAGACCGCAGCCAACATCATCAACATAACATGAATAACTCCATGATAGAACCGTCTCTGGACAGCACTGCTATTGATATTCATGATCGATCTGGGTCTGCTTAGCCTGGAAATAGAACTGGTAGTAAATTCGAGGGATCAATCAAAGCATCGCATGGTATCAACTCTAAAGTCATGGAAACTTTCATTAAAATGTAATCACATGAAATCATATTAATTTATTTGTTAAATTTTTATCAAACTTGGATTAACGAAACTCTAGCAGATGCTGAACATTTAGACATACCAGGTGTGATCCTCAAACCCGAACATAAAAATCCAATCTATTTTTGGTATTTATTCATTAATTTAATTTACTGATAGTATACTCAATATTATCTCTCGCTATGCTATCGACAGATTGACTTTAACAAATTCAGGTATACCAAATGAGACAGTTGATAGAGTTTATCGTTCTCTGTTCGTTTATTCAGTTGGTTTCTATGAACTCATTAAGAAATTGGTTTCTCACTGTCAGAGGAAGTATAGCATCATAACAAGCATCTGGAAGGTTTTCAGTGTCTTACTAGAGTATCATAAATTTTTATCATTAATTATTGCAATTATCGTATAATCATGTTATCATACCCAAACCATCATATCTACAGCTTTTTTCATTAATTAAAACTGTAAATTTACTTATATTAATTTGAAAAAAGTATTGCTGTTAGAGTGACTATAGAATGCTGATATCAGAGATTACAAATCAGCATGAGGAGGAAATAGAAAAAATGGACAGAGATTTCCAATCTAAATGCCAAGAATTCCTTAATAACGAGAAGATCTTAAAATAAAACATGGAAGTCATGTAGAAATACAGTGAGGAACTAGAGAAAGAGAGAACCAATGAGAGAACACAAATATTTAATAGTCCAATAGTTTTTCCCACACTTTTGGGAGAATTTTGTTAAAATTATTTAACTTATGAACACTCAGATTGAAATTAGAGGAAGAATACATGCAGAACAGTAAGAACCACGAGGAGGAAGTTTAATTGAGACTGAAATTTGAGTCTAAATTGAATAGTATGCATTCGATGCATAGGGAACTTGAAATTAAACACAAGCGTCTACAGATAGATTTAGCAACTGATATTTCTTTTACTATATTTTACATTAATAACCTTAAAACATTTAAATTGACTAAAGAGATTAATAATTTATTTCTAATTATATTTGAAACTGCTTAGAATCTCATTCAAAGACACGAGAAATTGATAGAGGAGCAAGCTACCGATATAATTCACTTGAAAGTGATAAAAGCAGAAAATGAGAATAAAATTCACTTACTCGAAGAAAAGAAAGCCACAATGGAGAGAGAAGTCAATTTGAAGAACAATCTTGTGGTTTTTATATGCTTATAGAATATAAAAAGATTTATTCATTCATCAATGTGTAATTATATGTATATATGGCTGAGATAGAGAAGAGAATGAAGGAAACACAGGATGAATCAGATTTGAATAAGTATCAAATACATGAGTAGTCCAAGGAGTTGACTGAATAAAGATTGAAAATTGATTGCCTTGAGACTTTTAATAATTTATTTGCTCTATTTAATTTCATCTTTTTGTTATATAATTTATTGATAAAATGAAACTAAGGTGGAAGGATTGATTTCAGAGAAACAGCACCTAGAAATAGGGTTGAAAGAAGAGTAGACTTTCAGATAGATATTTGAAGATAAAAATCTAGAACTAAAAGATAGAAGCAATTGTATATAGTAGTATAGTAATTATTTATCTGGTAATTACATAATAAAAAAGATAAATACTCTGACCTCCTGAATGAACACAATGAACTAAGATAGAGATTGGTTGGCTTCGAAGAAACAATTAAGAACGCAAACGAGCGCATTGAACAGCAGAGAGATAAAATTATAGAATATAAGAAAACTTGTGAATTGTTTGAATAGCAAAATGGAACAATGAGGGTTGAACTTGAAAAACTCAATGAACTCTATAGATCTATTGCAAATATAAATCTCCAATTTAATTTAAAAAAATAGCACATGTATTGGGTTTATTAATTAACAGTCAGATCAATATATTTATATGATTAATCATTTTAAGGCACAAAAATCAAGGCATTTTGATCCTATTAATTACATAAATTAATTATTTTAACTATACTAAGAACGATTTAGACGAGGCAATAGACAGATTACACTTGATAAACCGTGTAAGACACGAATTAGAACTGCGTCTCTCTTCTGAACAAGAATCAAACAAGCAACTTCAGACTACTCTCCAGGATAAAATGGCAGTAATTATTGAGAAAGAGAGGCAAGTTGACACTCTATAGAGTGCTTTGCATGAGTCTGAAATGAAATGCGATTAGCTGCAGTTGTAAATATATGGCAATGAGAAGATATTCGAGATGAAGGAGCATGCGCTTAATGATAAAGTTGAATAACTCAAGGATATCATTGATTAAATTAAATAGATGATATTATGTAATAAATAGTAAGGGCATTCAAAACCCCAAAACCCTTTCAGTAGTTTGATTGAGTTTTTGATTGATAAAAGTATACTATTAGTGCATACTTTATTAGGGTTTTAATAGGGTTTATGTAGGGGTTTAATGTTTAAATATTAGTATTTTAAGTGAGTATATGCGAGGTTTGGTGTCAGTTTATGACAGTGAGTATATAGATTTATTGTTTAAGTTGCGTTATGGGTGTGATTATTATGGTGATCAACTCAGACCTATTCTTAATTATACATCTATAGCAAGGCTGCTTTATAAATCTCCTGCAACTGTGAGGTCTCACTGTCTATTAGCATTGAATTTAAAGAGATAGCATCTTAATTCTAAGCCTAAAAGACTTTTAAAATTTTAGCAGCATCATATTGATTATTTTATTAATGATAAGACTCTTAAATACTGGGCTCATTTCTCTCTAGCCTAGAGGGGTGTGATGTTTCATCGCCAATTTCCTGAGCTTCATATATCTGCTTAATCGATAGTTAACATATATAAAAAGAACGGAATATCTTACAAGACAGTCAATCGCATTAAGAGAGTGATTGACTTTAATGTTCCATTTTATAAGGATAATTTAAATTATATATTCGATTAAATGCAGAGGGCTATTACTAATAATATTTAGTTCATACACGCTTATGAGGCAGTATTCACGTTTAATACCTTTATATCAAGGTCTTGGTATAAAAGATATAGCAACATTGAAGTATATGATTAAAAGGTTAAGGTTTAAACTCATGTAATTCTTGGTGGAATAAGCGAAGATAACGGCCTCGAGACTTATGTTATCCACCCTCGCTCAATAAAGACCGAATAATACATAAAGTTCTTATAATAACTCAGAGATAAGTACGCCGACTAAGATATTATTCTGTTTGTAGATAACTTATCTGTCCATAAAACTAAAGACACAAGGAAGGAATATGAAAGGCTAAACATAACACCTGTATTTAATGTTCCCTACAGTCCTCGGTTCAATGTATTGAATTATATTGGGGGTTATTGAAAGGCCACTACAAGAAACTCCTACTCTATCACTTGATGCACGACCTAAAGATTGATACAGTAGATTTTATTAAGAGTGCTGCTAAGAGAGTCAGCGATGATAAAGCTAAAGTATGCGCAAGAGAAGGGAGATTGTGTTTATAAATAAGTTTTAGATTTAAACGAATGAATAAGTTCACATATTAAATTTTCCCGTAAAGGGATTTGGCTTCTCTTTCTTTTCTTCCTTTAAGG
>ARYC01005918.1:0-14846 GCA_000711775.1 Oxytricha trifallax | reverse complement strand
AATTACTAATGATACTGATTTTTCTGTTTCATATACTCTTAGTGAGAGGTCAAAACCTTTTCCATTTTCTGTTTATCATGAATAATCTTCATTTTTTGCTACTTAGCTATGTCCTTCTATTATTTGGTTCTCTTTTCTTCAAGCTAAGCCATTTTAAGAACAAACTTCTCGTATTTCTTGTCTTCATCCTCATTGACTAACTTTTTCATCTACTCCTTTTTCATCTCAACTATAGAATAAAATGATTAACTTTAAAAATTGTGTATCTTACATAGTAAAGCTTGAGTTTTTAGGAAGGCAGTCCTCTCTTCTTTCTTCTCAATCTATATCTGGTTACTTTTGACAATTTTATTATTGATTTCATGCAACTTATTCAAGCAAGTGTCGATCTCCTTCTAATTAAGTTCTTCTCGCTTCATTGTATGAATTTGTTTCAAGTTAATTTCCTTGTCTAATTTTGATTTAATTTGCTTGCTCAGTTCTTTCTCTTTTATCTAATCTTTTAAGAGTTTTTTCAATCTATCTTTGTTGAAATTTTCTCTCTCAACTTGCAAATGAATTTCTTGGCTTTCAAATTCTTGGTTCACCTTTTTCAATTTCTACAGCCTCTTATGCTTAAAAAATAGAAGCAGTATTGAGTAAAAAAATTTAATTTATAGCTCTTTGACTTCAAACTTTTCTTTTAGCTCTTTCCTGCTTTCTTTATCTTATTTCTCGATTTTAAAAAGCTTTTCTTCTAGCTTAGCAATTCTTTGTTCATTTTGACGTTTAGTCATAAGGTAGTTCTTAAGTTCCAATTGATTTTTCATTTGATCTTCGTTCATCTTTTGATATTCTGAGGCGATTTTGAAGTAGACTTGGGGGTTATAGGAGTGGATACCCTCTAGCATGGATTACTGTGGGTCGTTGTAATTTGCTCTCACAGGGGAAATTGAAAACACAGCGCGGTTCTATTTCTTTCTAAAAAAACATTAAAATTACAATAGTTTACACATTGATATTTGGGAGAGAAGCTGTATGAGTCATTTGATCTCGGTTATCTGAGATAGTTGAAAAGTTATTATTGTTTGCAGTTTTTGACATTTAATTTATTTTAGGGGAAGTTCTTCTCATTGATAGCATACTTGCCGATCCACCATTCAATTACAAATAAAACCATGATTAAATTTTATGAGGATATAGTGGTTTTTTAGATTATTTCCAAACGGCATAATTGAGGAGGACATCATCATAGAAGCTGTTTGAGGCTTATTCAACAATACTCTTCTCTCATCATATACACTTTTCATGGTGGCACTGTATCTATTTAGGTAATTTTGATAGCGAACTTCAGCAATCTTTTGATTTTCACTGTTCTTTGTAAAATCTGCTTTAGGCCTATAATTAACAAATTAATTATAGATTTGCATAAAAAAAAGGGATGAATATTGAGAAAATATTTCCAGGAAAAACAAAATAAGGATTACTTTTTAACTAAATCAGAAAGGTCGATGCCTAGCCGTTTACAAGCATCTCTGGTAGTAGGTGAGTCAGGATCAAGTTTCTATATAAATAAGCATGGATTAATTAAGTTCTTACTAATGGACTTTTCACAGTTCTATCCATTATAAAAATAGTAAAAGAAATTTATTTATTAAAATGAAACTCCAAATTTATTTATTATATTTCTTGGAAGTTATAAAATTTATAAAGATCATGTAAAAAATCAAAAAATTCATAATAATTGAGTTCCATGTTAAGACTTTTATTATTTTTATCAATATTTTTGATATGATAAGCTTTTCTATTCAATAGCCTATATATTTATACTTTTTGACTTTCTTTAATGAGGTACCAAGAATCCCAAGTATTATTCTTTAAACTAATGATATAAATATTACTTTATAATTTTTATAGAAATTTAATAATCAAATAGTTTAATATTTTATTTTGATACTCTTCCTACCCTCCACAAATCAATATTCCATCTCTCCGTTTATACTTATTCTTAACAAATGTCTTGAACGTTTTATATAATTTCATGACTTTATCATAACTTCTTCTATTTTGCATGCGAATTCTATCTTCAGCTTGTACCTCACATAACTATGCGATTTTATTTATGCTTTCTTGCCTTTTATTTTACTTCAGGATGCTTAGTTCCATTTACTTTTTAGTTTTCATAAATTCCGCTTAAAACCTAGCGAATACTTCTTGGTCAACTGAGTATTTATTTTCCTAGATATTTTCAGGCATTTTTGTGATAAAATCGTTTTAGATGGAATTATCTATCAATTTATTTCTATTTACCAGTACAAAGGTGTTTTGAGGTACAAACACAGTACCTCTTCGTTTAAGGGACAAAAGGGTTTTGGGGTTTTGTTCCAAACTTGGATGAAGGTTTTAGTTTTATTCCAATTACTTTTCTTGATAAATCGACGAATTAATCTGATTTATGATTGAATTAGGATATACTCTTGAATTTTAAGCCATAGTATTAGCATGTATTAATACTGATTATCTAGGTCTATTTTGAATATTTCTACTATTACTGTAACTAAAACTATTTTTAGAATTTTCACTAGACTTTCTCATATTTCTAAATGAGGTACTTCTACTCAATTAAGTACTGCCATCATAGTGCGGCTTCTCAATAATCTTATTCTAAGCCATGTCTTAATCTTCAATATACTAAGCTAATTTAGAGTTAAAAGATAGTTGTTTTTGCTCCTAATGAAAGTCTTGAATATACTCTTCTAAGTCTTTGTAATTCAAATATATTTTATCTTTAAGTTCTTCATTATAGATTGTGACTGGATTAACTTTTTGAGGTTTAGTTTAAACTGAGTTGGACCTTGAGCATAAATTTCTTCTGAGAATCCTTTTCATTAAATGTTTGTTTAAATAGCGATGGAAATCTGTATTTTCAAGTTTTATCACATTTTCTTCTGCCTCAATTTACTTGAATACTTATATATTTTTAAAAAAAGACTAGAGCCATAATCTTATAAATTAAATTTTTCAGATACTTTCCTATTTTTCTTTTCTTTGAAATCACTCTCCATAATTTCAATCTGCGGCATATAGTCATTACTGATAATCTTAGGATTCGCAATTATGCATATTTAATTATCTTTAACGCAATTTTCGAGTTATCGCTGTTATTTCTAATACTTCAGTTTTTTCAACCTTTCTTGGTAATCTTAATCATTCTTCAAGTTTTTGTTATTTTCAAGTATTATCAAATCCTCCAACTCTAATAATTCATCATCGTAATTTGTCTCAGTGTCTTCTAGCGAATTTTATTTCTATAATAAATCTAATTTAGGGGTTTTGGTATTAGACTGAGTGTCGTTGTAAAATGATGCTCCTAAGGATTACGTGAGTTTAAGATTTGACTTGAGTTTTTTAGACTTTTAGGTTTACAAATCAGGATCATCAAATCAATAAATATAAGATATTCCATAATATATTTAAATAGTTAAAATTTATTTTTGCTTTTTAATTTAATTTGTTAAATGTGCTCAATAATTCTGTTCTATATCCAGTTGAATTATTCCTTTGATTGAATACCAAAGATTGAGATAGTATATCAGGTTCATTTCTTTAATTACTTAGACTTCCTTAACCCTTAAATTTTCTTTGACCTCCTTAACTCTTAATTTAATAAGGTTTGCCAATCTATCTATATATTTAAATTAATTATTTTACTAAAAAATTGACCCTCAAATTTGTTTAATCATTATTTCATATTTTTGTCTCGATTCTTTAATGCTTCCAATTTAATCCTAAATTTGCTCTTCAACTACACCCTTTTCTTTCTGGCTAGAATGAATAAACCTTGCTCTATTTTACTAGCTTGAACTATTCTTTGTACCTCAAAACCCCTGTGAACTGTATAAGAATGACAAGCCACTGTTATTATTAATTTGTCTGCTCTCATTTTAATCCTAAATACTCATGTAGGAATTATTGAAATAGTTGTTTAGTGAAGCCTTAGTCTGCTAACTTTACATGTTATTTCTTCCAAATAATTAACTTGCATTATGATGTTAATCTTTTGTGAATTTATTGTCTTAAATTAAATCCTAATTTTTAGCTTTAAGTTAATTCTTAAACTTAGGTCTAAGAATTTAATCTTAACCAGAAAGACTTGCAAGTGTATATTAGGGGTGTCTAGAGTGCAATTAAGTTCTCAAATAATCTAAACTAAATTTAGTTTATGTGCTGTTATGATCTATAGTCTGAGTAAAATGCTTTGATACTTGTTATTTTAGGAAATCATTCGAGGTATTTTGGGAAATTTAATTCGACTTAGTTATAGATTGATTATCTTTCATTAGAAAAAAATTACAATTTTATTTCATATATTTTAATTAAGTTAATGATTTATTTGATAAATAACCGAACAAATGATTCAATACATATTAATTTATAAAATCAAAATTTATCTTGTTAAAACAGCAATTCATATTTTTCATTAATGTATCTCCCTGGTTAATCTGTAACCTCTTTGACTCTATTTATTTTTTGATACTTTTCCAATATTCTATCGATTTTACTGGAATCCCCTAAATTAATGATATTTTAAGCTACATTTTTCCTATTTATAGGCCCACTAGCTAAAATTAAGCCATTTTACCTTGTTTGTTGAAAACTATTATTAACGGGGGAATTCTTTTAAGTTTAGAACTTTGTGTTATTCGAGCGATTAAGATGTCTCATTTAACTTTAGAAAGATGAAGGTTCATATCTTTGATAATAGTTTTATTGCTCTAATTGATATTGAGGCTATATTATTGGATGTTAACTGCTAATATTGTTTGGAATATTATTTAGAATTTAATCAGCTGTGACATTTTAGAGTTCCTAGTGATTTATGTTGGCCTAAGGTTAACTTGAAAGTCTTGGTTAAATCAAATGCTAATTAATATCAGGCATGATATTACTCAATTAAGAAGTATTCATTAATTTCCTTCTATATGGCTATTCTTAGCTCAATCTCTTAAACTATAATTTCTAAAACTGTTTAACCTATACAAATTTCTTGCCTTAAGGGTAGCTAGTTAAAGTTGAATTGTTCATGTTCACCAAACTTTAATGATTAGATGGTGATTTAATTTTCAATCTTTAGCTCCCTCTTACACTACTAGCATATGTTATATCTTTAGTTTGAATACTATATTTACTCTATAACTATGGACTGAGGATATGTGGAGTCTTCTCTGCAATATTTTACTATTATAGCCTTTCATCTTTACTTTTTTTAGTCTAAGAATTTTGTCTAGTTTATCCCATCATCATGAAGGTTTATCGAAACTTTTACAAATCGTCATCCCCTCTGAAACTTTTGAGCAAGCTTTCTTGATCAGTACTCTCGTTAAATGGCTTATTTATGTCTCTTATCTATCTTTCTGTTGAATTTTGTTCTGTACCTAATCTCAAGTTCTCAGTGATATCTGAGTCTCGTTTATCTTAGTGTAGCAACCTTAATCTACTTTTGGGCTCACTAACCTATCTAGTTGGTACTCGAGATTGATTAGTTGAAATGTGAGGATATTATGAAGGTTGATCTTTTAAATTTAGTTTTTGATTTGTTGATAATCTATAGGAAATACTTCTTTCGCTTTGATTCATTTACTTTTTATTTGTTGATAAAATTGGTTCTTTGTACAACCCAGTAATTTAATTAAAAAAATAGATATGAGGTAAAACAATATCACTTTATTATAAAAGTCAAATTGATCATATACTCATCTTATTTTAATAAATAGTCCATAGATTAAAAATTTACTACAATTGTTTTTATTTTGTATATTAATTCAATTTAATATTATAATCTCTTATTTTCATCTTTCTTAAAAACAAACTTTATCTCTCATTTAATTTTAAATTTTAAACTCTTGGTGTAACCATTGCAGAATTACTTCCAAACTGTTACTATTGTTATTATTATTATTACTACTATTTATTTTTCTAATTACTTGAACCAAGTATCATAGAAGTGTTAGAAGCTGAAGTCAACTGAGAGCTTTCATTTTATTAAATATTTTTCATCTTTTAGGTTTCATTGTTAAAATTTATTATCAATTTATTCGCGTTAATAGTTGCTTAAATTTTCTACTGTTATTAGCTATTTTCATTTGAAAAATGCTGTTATCCTTTGAAATTTAGCTGCTTTTTATTGTAATTTGAGAAAGATCTTGGAGAGTTTTGAGATTATGTTCGTAATTTACCTGATTTCAACTTGCTTTATTTTATTTAAGTGCCGAATTGTTACATTGAATCCTCCTAATTGAAATGCTCTAGTTCTTGTTTACTATAATTAAAAAGCTTACCATGGCTGTCCCCCATCATATCTCCAAATTACTCAAATCCATCTTAATTATAAAGGGCAGATTACCCCAAAACCCCTTCATGTTTTACATTTTGCAAATCTCTGAATACTTCTCTCAAAGTTACATAAATATCTGCACATGCCCCTGAAAATAGGGGAGTTAAATATTTTTTCTAATCCATTATTGCAAGCTTCTTTATTTGCCTTTTTATACTAGAAAGAAGTTTCAATAAGTATGGGTGGCTAGTCAAGTCGAAAGTAGAATTAACTATGGTATAATTTACTTAATTTTCTAATATTAATTACGTAGAAGAATTTTTAGAGTAATCTACATGTGTTTGATCAAGTAGTACAATCAAAATAACACTATTTTATTTATATAATACTTTTTTACTAGAATAAATTTATTATTGAATGATGTATTGTAATGAGTCTCCTGCTCACGAACAGCGAATCCACTGTATATACTCATTTTTATTTTAAATAATTATTAACTGTAATAAAATTAAATCTATCAAATAAAACTAAGATTGGCATCATCTTTATACATCTCAAATAGTTTAGTTTAAAATTTAGATATTAAATCCTAATCAAAAGTAGTTCATGAGTTGCCAAAAGTTCATGCTTAATCTTTTTCTTTAATATAGAGGTATATTTCTCACTTATCAAAATTATGTTCCCTATATAAATCTCTCAATATATAACTTTCGCATTCCTCAATAAACTTGTCTCTATTTTCTCCATTCACAAATTCTCTCTGGTATATTACGAGTGATTCAGCCAATTTTATTTCTTATTCGGCATTTGCTAGTCGCTTCTTTAGTGATTCTTCGGTTTCTGTCTTTCTCGCGAGGAGTCTGACACGGAGGTCATCAATTGTTGGGGTCTTGATAAAGATATAGTTGCATTGGAAGTTTGGTTATCTTGAAATATCCCTGGCTCCTTTCACATCTATAATTCAAATTGAAACTATTGCATTGTCAATTTAAGCTCTAATTAAAAGAAGTTTAGTTTTAATAATATATCAAGGACGCATACCATGCCTTATTTCTAAGTTTCTATTATTTAATTTCTGTTTGTCCCATACCAATTATCATGTACCTTATTATGCTCAAGAAACTAGCCCATTTCAATCTTCTGTAATGAAAAAATTTATCAAATAATCACAAAATGATGTTTATCTATATTTATATTACAGTAAAATGCTTATTATTGTAGAAATACATTTGAATTTGGAAAATTAATTATAAATAAAATAATAATAATCAAAATCGTGGCAGTTAAAGTTGTCCAATTTGAACGACCTTGGGCTCATTCGATAGAGAATTCAAAATTAGCTGGACTTTATTATTGGCGGTACTATTTTATCGCATCTCTTGAGCGAGATAACTCGACTTTAATGTAGGGGTATAATTTAATGAATTTAAAGGCGTTTAATTAAAGTCGAGTTATGTCGCTCAAGGGATGCGATAAAATAGTACCGCCAATAGTAAAGTCCAGCTAATTTTGAATTCTCTATCGAATGAGCCAAGATCGTTTAAATTCGCTAACTTTAACTGTCAAGATTTTCAACTTCGTTTAATTTAATTATATTAATTTTCCAAATTCAAATGTATTCTACAATAATCTTTTCCATGCAACTCGCCTTATCTTGGCTTTCTTGTTGTCGATGATACTGATAATTTAAAGTATTTTGGGTGATTTTACAATAGGTGATTGATTAGAGTTTAAATTAATAAAATACAAAAAATTTTAATATAAATAAAATGAGTTGATTTTCCACAGCCAGAGGGGCCAGAAATAATCAAAGGCTTTAGAAGTTGAATCTTAGATGAATTAGACATTTTGTAAAATAATAATAATATCTGAGGTCATAATATTTTTTCTAATTCTACATTAATTTAAAAAATAAAATGTGGTTTTATGTGTGCTAATAAGGTGGGGGTTCATAAATAGAATAAAGAGTATATTGTACGCTTTGTTAATAAATAGGTATTAATATAAGGTAAATATCATTATTAATTTAAAGAAGAATAGATATGGCATTCCTTAGATTACAAAAGAGATTAGCTGCTTCCGTCCTTAAGTGCGGTTAAAAGAGAGTCTGGATCGACCCCAACGAAACCAGTGAAGTCGCTCTTGCCAACTCAAGTAAGTTCTAATCTTGAAATTGGGAATGTGGTTTAATAAATTTTTGCGTATAGGAAAGAACATCAGAAAGCTCTACAAGGATGGTCTCATCATGAGAAGACAAGTCCACATGCACTCTACCTCAAGAGTCAAGAGATTCCACGAAGCCAAAAGAAAGGGTAAGTCAAGTTTCCAAGCGAGATACTCTCAAATCTGTTTCAAAAAACAGAGTGTTTCAGTTCATGAATTTCAAATAATTCAGTTGAATCAATCATCCTAACTCTTATTTGTAAATAGGTAGACACACAGGTCACGGTAAAAGAAGAGGTACCAAGGACGCAAGAATGCCACAAAAGGTCTTATGGATGAGAAGACAAAGAGTCCTCAGAAGACTTCTTAGAAAATATAGAGAAGCCAAGAAGATCTCCAAGGACATCTACAACCACTTCTATTTAGCCTCAAAGGGTAACCAATTCAAGAACAAGTCAGTTTTGATCGAATCCATCCACAAGATGAAGCAAGAAAAGATCAGAGAAAAGCAACTCGAAGAGCAAAAGGAGGCAAGAAGACAAAAGAACAACGTCAGAAAGGAGAAGAGAATCGCCAAGAAACTCGAACAACTCGGTGGTGCTCCAGTCAAGAAGGTTGAAGACAAGCCAGTCGAAGCCGTCAAGCAAGAGACCAAGAAGGCCGCTGCTGCTCCAGCCAAGAAGGATGCCGCTCCCAAGCAAGAATAAAAGCCCGCTGCCAAGGTAGAGAAGAAGGCTGCTGCCCCCGCTAAGGATCAAGCCAAGAAGGGAGGCAAGAAATGAGCAATCTCACAATCCGAATGACAACAAGCATTCATAATTCAGCTGCTGTTGGTTCTGATGAACCATCTACAGTAGACTGCCCATTAATTATTCAAATCGTTCCCATAATATAATTGTTAAGTTAGGTTATTCAAACAATCATTTTCTCATATTCTGTTTTCATTTCACTATAAACAACATATATTTACTCATTAATCATAGAAATTATTCAAAGTTTTCCCTTTGAAATTCATCAATCTAAACTTACAATATGAAGCTCAAATTAAAATAATATTAGAAATTTAAAGATATAAATTAAGCCAGGAAATTTTATTAAAATTTATGTACAATCAAATGGTAGATAAAATCAATTCATCAGAGCATGATTTTTAGAGATAAAAAAGTTTTGAAAGAGATACCTTGGTCAAAATGCCTTTTTAGCATCAAGGCTCTGATTTAAGAACTAATTCAAATTCTCTTATCTCATAAATTGAAGATATGGGGCGGCAGTCTTACTAAGTATTTTCAATAATATTTTGCAAAATTTTGGACTAAATAAATTATTCATATGGTTGATATAAAAGTAGGATACTACTTGAATGCAAACTCTTTAAGATAAGACGATGATTATTTTGCATGTGATGATTTAGTGATTCGAAGTCCAACTTATTATACCCGCACAGCTAGACTGGAAGAGAGATTTCTAATTGGTCCAAGTGAAGGGGGTTTTGGGGGCTTACAATAAACTGATTTGAAATCTCTACTAACGCCCATGTGGGATAAAGACGATGATAGTATGTATGAAGAGCAAAAGACAGACTAACATATTGAAAAAGGAAATGCCTAGTAGACTATTGGAAAGCCTTAAAATACGTAAGATTTCATTGAGGATGACGAGGCTATGGAGTTTGAGAAGAAAATAGATGATTAGATTCAAAAAACAAACAGTCAATCCAATACCATAGATAGAAAATCAACTCGTAAACCAGAAGATGTTAAGTTCAGAACCTTTGATGAGGAAAGAGCCTCTTTAAAACTGCAGGGAAAATAAGCTAGAAAATCAAGTGTAGAAGAAAGAGTCAATGTGGAAAGTTTTGAGTTTTTGGGGCTTATTGGATAAGGATCTTACGGAAAAGTATTCATGGCAAAAATGAAAAAATCTGGGAAATTCTACGCAATTAAAATGATTCAAAAACATAAAATTATGAAAGCAGGCAAGCAACAAGAAGTTTTCAGGGAACGTCAGGCCTTGATTACTCTTGACCATCCTAACATTGTAAAAATGTATTGGAGCTTCGATGTAAGCAATATTATTCAAGTTAAAACTTTAATTTAGGACAAAAAGTATTTATATTTCGTATTAGATTTAGCTCCTAACGGGGAGCTTTTTAGTATCATATAAAGAGAAGGTAAAAAAATAACTTAAGTCTTAATATAATTATAGGAAAACTTAAGCATGAACTTAGTCAGTTTTTATCAGCCGAAATAATTACGATACTAGAATATATGCATAGCAAGGGAATAGCTCATAGAGACTTGAAACCTTCAAATTTACTTTTTGACGAGAACCATCATCTTAAATTGTGCGATTTTGGATGTTCCAAACTTGAGCAAGTTAAAGCTAGAATTCGTGGGTCAATATGTATCGAAATGGAGTAGTCTAAAACAAATAATAATGATGAGAATGATACTAAAACAAACACTGAGCTTAACCAAAGACTTTAAAACGTATAAACTGGTGCTCTTGAGAAAAAAGCAACTCTAGTAGGAACAGAAGATTATATATCGCCAGAGGTTTTAGCTCAGGAATCGTCAGGTAGACCAGCTGATTTATGGAGTTTGGGTGTTATTATTTTCATGATGATATCTGGAAGATCTCCATTCAAAGCTCATAACCAAATTTAGACTTTTCATAACATTAGCACCGCAAATTATACGTTTACTGATGAGTTCAGTCCAGAAGCTCGAGATTTAATTACAAAGCTACTCTAAAAAGATCCAACAAAAAGATTAGGAACTGGAGAGCCAGGCAGTGATACTGATTATCATACTTTAAAGTCTCATCCCTATTTCAAGGGGATCGATTTTGAAAAACTTTTCTTGATGCCTACACCATACAATTTCAAAAAGTTCTAGCGCAGTACTTTGAGACAATAGCTCATGGATTAGAAACAAGCAGATGAGAGCAATGATGTAATATTAACAACGATGGCAACTGAGGATGATATTACGATTGAACACTAAGTACACGGAGTAATTTCAGCTAATGTTGTACTTTCTGCTCATTTAAAGAAGAAAAACAGATTAGGCTTTTTCTATAAGCGTATAGTTACACTCACTGATGAGCCGAAACTTTACATTGTAGGAATACATTTGATTTGGGAAAATGAATTAAAATTAAAATTTATTAATTATTAATTACCTTTAGTTATGTTTTTGGAAAATGTCTGTAAACCATGACAATATTATACTCTCTGGATAGCGCATTAAAAATGAGACGGTGGTTGTTATTGCTATAATGAATTTATCTTATCGCCCATGCGAGAAAAACCCATTATACTATTTTTTGGAGTTAGCTCAAAATCAAAATATCTCGCTTCCTGGGATTATTCAGGAATATTGCCAATAGTAAAGTCCAGCTTAAATTGCGGGTCTATCGTAGGATCGATTTATTTTTGAATTTTGAGTTACTTTGTTTTTGATAACTGCCATGATTTTAATATTTAATTAATTTAATTTTAATTTATTTTCCCAAATCGAATGTATTCCTACAATATTTAAATCGATGTGTATTCAATTATTTTTTAGCCTAATGATGACCCCGAGAAAGTCAATATAAAGATTATAAAACAAAATTTAAAGTAATTGACTTCAGAGGGCGGCGAAAGAAGCATACTTTGTTTTCAGATTGCCATGATGCCAATACGAATGTGAAACTTGGATGATGCAAATTTGCAACATGCTGGATAAAATGAAGAATAAATTGCCCTCAGATAAGTAGGCACTGAATCAATTCAAACAAGGCAGCCAAAGTCACGTGAATGTCCTCTAGAAAATGCAATCTCAGGAATAATAAAATCCTTAAATGGCAAAGAGCTACATATCAAAGTCCGCTACCAAAAGCTCAACCAATTTGCATGAGCAAGTTGGTACATTTACTCGCAGACCTTCTTGATTTACAAGTCAAAGAGAAATTATGTACAAGTTAAAACATATAAACACATTTTCATAAACATTTTCTATCTTCACCGCTCATTCTAAATGAGCGCTAATGATAGTAACTTAAAATTTATACTCATAGATATATAATTATTATTGATAAAATACATAAATTCCGAAGAAAAAAATCAAAGAATTAGTTAAATTATAAATTCTTTATTTAAATCTGAGTTTTTAATACTAGATCGCATTCTAAAATCTTAAAAATTTCTTTTGTTTTCAATGTTTTAAGATAGACATAATTAAATATTACCCTAATATAAATATCTATGAGATTCTGAATATAACCTTTTATTATTATATATTTGAGCATTTTCGTATTTTATCTATCTCAAGAAATTATTCTTAAACAAAAATATTAGAAATTAGTTATTAATAATACATTTATCAATCTATGCTTAGTAATTAAAATTCAAGAATCAATAGCTTAAGAATATTTGCTTTCACTCTATTTTTGTTATCTTTCTATGTGACTAACTTTTGTCTCTGTGAAGAAACAGAATTATGAATCATTACAGAAATTGATTGTGAAGAAAATTGTTAAAATACCTTCAGGGATCAAGTTAACTTTTTAAACTAGGGAGAAAATTTTGATTAAGAAAATTCACGAATATTGGAGAGAGGAATCAAAAATTTTTAAATAGAATAAGAGAATGACAATAGGCAGAGAAAATTAATGGGAAAAATTTGAGGGTCAAGATCTCTATAGCAAAATATTAAGAGTTAAACTGATAAAAAAGGAAGCTATAAGATACATAGAATGCATCAAAATTAATCAAGTAATGACTAGTAAGGTTAAGTCATTATGTCCGCGAACAATTTCTGATGCTATTAATTTTTAATTCACTAACTAATAATTAGCGTGTAAATTGTAAAAAAAAAATTATCAAAAATTACTCAAGAATCTTAAAACTATTATATTCAATTACAATCTACTTCTTTTATTTATAGTATTACCAGTTTTTAATATATAAAATGTAGATACAAACTAGACAAGCCAAAATCAAACTAGTGGGGATAATTCGACCTAAAATTAAAATAATACTCAAAATGGTACAGATATCACAACATAATAAACCAAATCAAATTATAATTTATTACATTTTGTCATATTATTAGTATAAACAAATAATGGGGATGGCGGTGGAGAAGAACAATAACCAGATTTTCTAACAGAAGATGTAGTTAAGATGAATAAAGAATAATTGCAATAGATTTCTGATGAATAAATGCAAGGAATTTTAAATTCATTTCAGATTGAACTCAAATACTTTTAAAAGAATGAGTATCAATTATAAACTATAAAATTATTACTCATAATTTTGGTTCTATATTAATTAATTTAATACCAAACTTTAATTTTGAGAATAAGGAATATCGACTAATTTATTTTATTCGGGTTTTTTAATAAAGAAGCCCTTAAATATAGGCATCCGAATTGAGTCCAATTTTTATAGATCCTCGCTTTGGCATCGCATTTTAGCTTTTGCTTTAGAACGACACCTCCCAATATTCCTACGATTTCTCTGCTCTAATTGACATTTAATGGTCACTATACTAATTAGACATAAACCAATCACTCACACTAAAAGCATTAATTGATTAAGATGATGTAGATGACTAAAGTGAGTTGATTAGCATTGGAAATCATGAAGCGTTTATAGGAGCGAATAAGTTAGAAGGGGGTTAGTTATATTTAATGAAGACTTCATTTGTGATAAAAAGTAGAAATATATCGGGGTAGAATAAATAGTTATTGTTCGATACTTATCAAGAAACTGTCAAGAACTTAACATCAATTTCACCTTATAAATCGAATTAAAAAATATGTTTAAAATTTAACATTTATTATAGTAAGGTACTGCTTATAGGACAAACTTTACAATACAGCTTTTTAAGAGCAACAGAAATTTACAATGCAAAATTTATCTATAGTAGATTATTGACTCAAATTAAGTCCTCTAAAGGCCTCAATTTTTAATCTATGAAGATTTAAGTCCATCTAAAAAGGATATTAGGTTTTATAAGTAATTACCTTTCACTCTTTAAATTTCCTATGATGAAAACTAAGGAAATTCTACGATAAGTCCCTTCCCAGAATTTGATCCCAATTTCGAAAACACTCAGGAAGACTTTATTTTTGAAGATTAAGCAGATCTGAAGGAAAAAAGCTAATAGTTCCAGATTTATGCTGAGTGTTTCGATTTCGATAGATAGCTAATGGTTTATCAGAATAATAGTGATTTATCTACTTAAAGAAGAAATTAGATTGAAATAACTGAAATAAGCAGTGTGAGCTCAGCTTTGTAGACTCTTGATGATTTCTAAGAAGAAATACTAGTAATAAGTAATAATACAAATAATAAACATTTGCTTTATTTCGATTAGCT
>ARYC01005917.1:0-18964 GCA_000711775.1 Oxytricha trifallax | reverse complement strand
AAAACTTCCTTTGAAACTTGTAGGCTTGCAAAGCTCTCATATAAGCTCTCAGTTATAGAGGCAGTTTTATAATTTTAATTTCAAATTTAAATATGAGGGCTAATATTTTAAGAAAAACAACAGCACTTCCATCAAACCAAATGAGACTTACCTTTGGCAGCAATAAAAAGTGTGATAGCTGTGAGATGAACTCTTATAAGGAACTATCAGAGCTATCACTTGAGGTCTCTGTTATTAAAATAGAAATTAATAATAGAAAATAAATGGCAAATAAGTGTGTGGGAGTCAGAGAGGAGGAGAAAGGTATTAATGAAATTCCTATACAAACTGAAGAAGCTGAAGTCTATTTTTGTGAGCTATATGAGAGAGATTTTGCTCATAAATCAAGCTGGTACAGACATAAGAAAGAGCATAGAGAAGCCAAGCCCACTGTATACTTAAGGAATGATAACATAGATGGAAAGTATGACTGCTTTGAGTGCCATAAGCAATACTCTCATACAAGAGACTTGAAGAAGCATCTATTAAAAGCTCGCAATAAAGATATAGAGGTTGAGAATCATGAAGTTGAGCTGAAGCTTCTCAACAAAAGAAATGCGAGGGAATATTCTAAGGTCGTAGTGCCTGAATCAGCAAGAGAGTTAGAGTACGTTAGGAAGGCACGCAACCAACTGACCTCTGAAATAACAAAAATTATGATCAAGATTCAATACAAGAAAATACCGGTTCTTGCTTAAATTGACCTAGAAACCTCTCTTTAAAGCTACCTAATATTAGAAGACTCCTTTGATAAGAAAGTTATCAATGATCATCAATACGCATACAAGGTGTATCCCTTCAACTATCTCTTAAGTGATGATAAATATTAGATGGAGTTTACAAATGAGTATCAAGTTCTCACTCAAGCAAAGTTTAAAGAGTGTAGTTACTTAATCAAGCTAGATGCTGTTCTCCTTGCCAAGGATCATCTTGCTTTCAGACTTCCACTCTATGAAATGACCCTCAGAGATTTCATTACTGATCAAAGGAATCATAAGTAGCTTGCTTTGATAGCAACTTAAACCTTATAAGGTATAAAAGAGCTACATAAGTTAGGGTTTGTTCACAGAGATTTGAAGCCAGAAAATATAATGATAAACTTCTCACCTGTAATAGTAGCAATAATCGAATTCAACAGAGCCTAAAGAGTGGAAGTATCAAGGCTTGGAACTGTAATGGGAACGCAAGGGTACTATCCACGAAAGAGAAGACTGGAGAGATGGAGACTTTTAGTGGGATGTGTGGGCTTTAGCAGCAATAATAATAGAGTGCGATATGCCTCGCAATGAATACTACTCTACAAGATGCGAGAAGGATGCTAAACAAAGAATAAAGCAATTTATTGACAAAACAAGAGTATCTCAATCAATGAAACAAATGGCAGAGATCAATAATAATTAAACCAAACTCAAGATCAGACATATCAATAGAGCAGATAGAGTTGTGGTTAAGTAAGATAAACTTCAGACCTCTCCCACATGATCCAAAAGTGCATTTTGAGTGATTAAATTAAATACATTTACTGTAAATTTCACATTAAAACCTATTAATAACCCCAACCCCTAACAAATTCCCTACAAATCAAAGCACTTATAAACCTCATTAAGGGGTTTTGGGGTTTTGATTATAAACATAGAGCTAACTTCCAAAAATATAGAGAGTCATGATTAATCAATTTCTATAGATTCTAGCGTTCTAATATAATCTCAATTAAATAATAATAAATTGCAAGTGAAGGACAATTCCATAGATCAATAATAGACTATTTAAATTAATTTATTAATTTATCTTATTTGATTATCTAAATACTGAACATGATACAAATTTTAAAGACTCCTAAGAAATTTTATCTGTAACTTAATGAACTGAGAAAAAATCAAAAGAAAGAATTACCACCGGTTTAAACCTTAAGAACAAATATTATTTAGATTTTAATTATATTTATTTAATTTATATTATAGAGGAGACTAGATATTTTCATAGTATGCAGAGAAACTGAAGAGAAATCATTTGATGTATCTTAATAAAAGTTAAAATCAAATTAACTCTGATGACTAGTGAATAATTGTATTAAATATATTTATTTGAATTTTATGGGATATTATTAAAAAAAGTATCCTTGAAATATAAAATATGCATTGATTGTAATAATTATAAAAAATTACATACAGCGTTAATATAAACTTGCAACAAACATAGAAAATTATGATACAATTGATAAACTAAATATAAAAATATAGACAATAGACTAATGAAAAAGTAGAAATGAAGAATTATTAAGTTAATTAATTACATAAATAAATATTTATCAGGGAAATTTTTCAATAATATAATTAGATTTTATAAATTTGCTTTATAATTGACATTATCTTATTCCAGGTTTTTGAGTTGAAAATAAAAAAAATAAAAATATAAATACATCCTTGGAAAGAAAACCAAAATAATAAATATATATTATATATTATACAAAATTTATAATTAGCAATTTTATTGGAGAGTTGTAAATATAATAAATTATAAATCTCTTAATATACAAAGTGCACTCCTTTAATTCTTAAAATTTTGTTTTTAATAGTTAATTTATTCATAGTAGAGTTTAATAATCCTATAAAATTAAATTAAAAATATTACCTAAAAATTTATTTAATTTATTAAACAAAGGAAATTAATTTGAAAATTTATTAAAGACACTTTAATCATAAGCTGAATTAATGAAATTTTTAATGTTATTAAAAAAGAAATCTGATTAAATTCATTTTACTTTTTAGCATTTCTTAATTTAACATGAAACTTAAGGAGTCAAAATTAAGACATTTATTGCAGATTAAAATTATAAACTTTTCATTAATAATTTATTTAAAATAGTGTTGAAGATATCTCTTACCCTAAGTTATATATCTTTACTGCTATTATTATTTAGTTAAATAGTTATAATTATAAACATGTGTATTAAAATTGAGAATTTTTTGTATTAAAGTAATTAGAAGTAATTAAAATTAAAATTTTGAAAATTGAAGTTAAAATTTTAAACTCTAAATATCTTCTTTAAAAAAATTCCTTGATTATTATAATAAAAACCCCATTATCTCTTATTAATTAGATGTTTTAGTGAATTTATTTGTAAGATATAGTTGGTCTCTATTTGTATAAGTTGAGAAGAACGCAGACTTTTGCAATTTTTTAAATATTAAAATTGAATATTAGTTTACCTTGTCTTTGCTTTACTTTTGGAATCTTGCTCTCACAAGTAGATTAGGTGTGTCATCTATTGTTTACCTACGATGATGGAGCATAAACTATTATCATCTTACAAAATTTCTAGTTTCTTCGGATTAATGTTTCTTCTTTAAATGCTTCTAAGCTAAACTTATTGATTATTTTTCATGATTAGTAATAAAGTAAGACATACTTTAAATTTTAATTTTTAATATAAAGCAGCATTGCCCATACATCCCACTAAACAGAACAATTGGTCCACTTTTCTCCTATTGGAATGTATCTAGGTGTTCCTAAAAATTAAGCCAAAGTCACTTTCTCTTACCTTAAGGCTCTTTTGAAATAATAACAACTACTTCTAAATTTCAGAGGTTTATATTAAATACTTTTATCATATTTGATAGTATATCATTCAAATCATCTAAGTTTGCTTAGTATTTTTAAATTAATACTAACTTTTCTCTTCCATTAACTTGTGGTGACATGTTAGCAAGAGCCAGATGCCAGAACTGGTTCCTCAATAACCCTTGGGAGGGTTGAATGATGTTGAAAAAAGGAAAAGGATGTAGTAAAAATCAAATAACTATCTCGCTGGCTTTAGTCCCAGTATTAATTTCCTTAAAATTTAAATGATATTAATACAAACTTTGGAATAAAGTCTAGTTGGTACTGGTACTGATTATGTTTTTAACCATTTTGGAATTTTTCCATTAAAACCGCTTTATTTTAATACTAGGTACTAATTAAGTTTTAAAAAAATTAGTACTAATTTAATGGAACTAAATTGATAAAATTGGAGCTCCATCTCTTAAGTTTGTTACAGCTTTTGCCAGCTTTCTCCACGTATCCTTACCAGATTGACCTCCTATAAGATGCCCATATTTAATACTAAAATTTTAAACAGTAGGATCCAGAACTCTTTATATTAAAATTTTAAATTCAATAAGAAGAGAAGGAACAAGGATGGAGTCTATAAGTACTGCAATGAAGAGGTCTAAAGCTTAAGAAGTGATCTCAAGATTTAGAAGCAAGGAAGATCTCTATCGATACCTCACTCAACATGGTAAGTATGCAGCATATACTTAATCATATACTATAGTGGGTTTATTCCTTCCAACGATGGAAGGTACTAAAATATCATTCTTAAAAGCTATACTCTGTGATGAGAAGAAAACCTTCAAAAACAATGAAATTAAGTTGATAGAAATCAAACTGCCCAGAGATTTCAGTCACTAATCTCTACGAGAATGTGATTAAAAATGAAGAATCGTTAATTTATCTTTTTACCAAGAAAAAACTTTGTAATAGTTCCCAGAAAGGAGTTCTTCTTTGGTGTTCTTGGACTTTTAAGATAGAATTATTTTAAATATTTCATTGAAGAAGCACATAAGAAACGCTTCTCTATATCTCTAGAGGATAAAAAGAAGCAAGGCATAATTATAATCAAAACCTGATTCCCTCTGGAGTAATCTCTGTTTCATAATTTTTTTGTGCCTAGAGCTTGTATATTTTTATAAAATAACATGCAAAATTTCACAGACAAAGAAAATCACAGAAATTAGATAAAGTGAGCAAGAGACTCTATAGAAATGTCTTTTTACCAGATGAAAGAGATTATTTTGTTAGAGCTGGCTCAAAGATAATATACACAAGTTCTTGGTAGCGACAACAGTAAAAAGAAAAACAGAAGAGTAATCCATTGAAGAGTTCTTTAAGTATATGAAATTATTCTGAAAACCATTACCTTTTGTTATAAACTTCTATATTATCATACATTGTGTACCATTACAAATTAGTAGGTAAAAAAAGCTTTATCAGGAAGTATGAAATTGATAAAATTAATAGTTTTCTGAATTAATCATAAATATAGTTTAAATTTTGCTGATAATCTTTTAAGCAATACCATCTCTCCTGAAAAAATTCGCAATATACTAAGCAGTTATACGCATGTCAGTTTACTTTCTAAGGAAAATTACAGCTCGTAAATCTAATGGCAAAAATGCCCAAAACATTTAAGTCTTCGAGTCACAGAGATTTTCAATATTAGAGAAGAAAAATTGTTTTCAGGATGTTATTAAATGCCTGAGTAATAATTGTAAGCAGTTATTTGGCTGTGATATCTTAATGTTGAGGCACTCTTGTTTAAAACTTTTGCTATTGCTGCATAATCGAGCACTTAAATGACTTAGACTATATTAATACTCATGCCATTCCTAAGCTTAATTAGTAATTCTAAAATACTTCTCTTCATAAATATACCCTTAATTCCGCTAATATCTATTTCTCATCATAAGTTCAATAATACATCCAAAAGACCTCAACATTAAAATACAAATAAAAAAACAAAAAAATTTTAATAAGGGTTTTAGGGTTTTGAATATCAATATATTAGTTAAGCTTTCATGAATCTTATCCATAAATTCCTCTTTAGGTGAGCAAACTCTTTAGTTAATCAGAAGTGACTGGCTTTGTTTGAAATTCATCCATTCCAGCTTAAAAGCATTTATTTTTGAAAGATTTATTTGCATTTGCTGTCAAAGCTATAATCACAAGTTCATGTTAGTCAATACCTGGAAGTTTTCTAATAGCTCGAGTTGCTTCGAACCCATCCATTTAATAATAAAATAAACGACTTATTAAACGATTTTTTAATCCTAAGAATATAAGATTTGTAATAAATTAATTAATTTTATTGAGTTTAAATAGGAAATAAATTTAACAAAATTAATTTACATCAAACAATTGAGTTTTAGGTGGACCTCAAGCATGCAAAATATTTTAATCTTGTTCATACTATAAAAAAAAACGCTGTTCTCTGCTGCCGAAAGATTAATTGATAAGTTTAATTTAATAAAAATAAAACTGAGAAAATATTATTAGACCAATAAAAAAACATTTCCTAATTGTAAATTTTTTTTACGAATTCTTCAATTTATATTTTTACCTTTAATCATTATCCAAAACCTAAAAACCCAAAACTAAAAAAACAAAAAACTTCTGATTATGGAAATATTATTCAAATTTTGGAAAAAAACTTAAGGATTTAAAAAATGCTTTTCTCAGTGCCTGGTTTGTATTATGGAAGTGATTTTATTAATTTTTTGAAAGTATATTTTTTATTAAGTTAAAAAAATAAGATTTTATAATGAATATTGATATTTAGATATTTAAGATTATAGGCATATTACAATCCATAAATATTATCTTAAAGTTTTCGTTTTGCTAACCACATAAACATGGCGATGCTTAATTCTATCTCTGTCTTTCTTTAACCTTTTCTATACCTTCAAGACCATTTACTTATTAACTTATAATTTATAAGAACTTATTTTATACAAATATGAGAAATTTATATTTAAGATTGGTGGCCTTCTCAACTCTTTGTTTAAATTGCATTTCTAAAATGGTTTAAAGAGTGATTATATTGAAAACATTATCATCAACAATCAATATCTGAGGTCTATTAGCACAAGGGCAATTAGATAGTTGTTATTAATGCGACTACCTAGAATTTTAAGACAATCGAGGCTGCTGTTACTATTACTCTTAAATTTCAGGTTGCTGCTACTGAATTTCTTGATGAAGGTGTCCTGATGAGAGTTATGTCGTCATTGAGGGTGTGCGGGGTAATGAAATTATGGGTGGGTCTACCTGCTGATTGTTTTAGTGACCATTTTATTAATGTAAATTTAAGCGTTAGGATCCTTATATTACTGAACTAAAACCCATTTTATACAAATAAGTCTGAGCGTTTAAGTATTAAAAAAAGAAGTAAGGTAAAAATGAGAAAAAGGTTTAAATTTGTATCGGATTGAATAACCTATTTTATCTGTTTGGCTTAAAATAGGGATGTATAAAATTCCTTTTAAATAAGGAGAGAAAAAGTTTTCATTCAAGGCTTAATCATACTGCCATAATTATTACTCAACAAGAACAGTTATTATGATTTATAATACTATATTTTTTTTAAGGAAGTTGGAAAATAGCAAATTGATTTATACATTTTGTGGTAACTTTTTAAAATAAATATGATCAGAGCTTTATATTTTTCTATAGAACAAATTTAAGTTTAAAGTATGATAGAATATAGTAAAACTATTCAATATATCTCTTGATCTTATTGTAGTGGGATCTCCAGTGGTATAAGGAGAAAAATTTACGCGCTCATTAGAGGATTCTATTGACATTTAGAAAGACTGATAGAGTGCGTGATTATTACATTTATAATATATAAATCTCTGTATATTTCCATTATAAATTGTGATTTGAAAAATTAATTAGAATTTTTAATTATTGTATATTTCCTCAAGTCCAATTAAGTTTTATCAAAATAATACAATTAATAGTTGATGCAAATAAAAAACTATAAAATAACTATTTTAAATGACTCTGTTATTATTATTATTTAAAAAAGAAACCCTTGAAATTTAAGTATAATAAATTTTAAATCAGAGATTTATTATCAAAATAAATTATTAATCTTTTTCTTTATATGATCAAAATTTTTTCAAAAATTTTATATAATGCAAATTTTAACTTTTTTATAATCCTCGTTTTAAATTGATCCTCCAATTTTTTAGTAATTAAATTTGCTTATAATTATTTTGAATATATTTAAGCAATATAATTCGCTTTAAAATTTCTTAAATTGTAATATCACTATTGTCATTTTTATCCACTTTGTCCTTTTCAATAATTTCATCTGCTTCTAATAATCTATTGCTTTAAAGAGATGCTTTTCTAGAATTAATATCGCTTTCAGACATTACTTCAAAGTCTTTACGAGACACTTGCTTTTTATCGATATATGCCTTCATTGAAAAACAGAATGCAGCTCCATCTTAGTAGTTTGATTCATTAAATTATTTAAATGTTGAAAACAATTCAATAATATTATGGGGGGGGTAAATAGATATTTAAAATATATCATTGAAATTTTGGTGCTTGTATTTACATATAGAATATCTTTTACACATGCTATTTTATAAAAGTAGCAGGTATTGTTCAAGTGTAAAGTGATTTGATTTATTGAAAATTTAAGAATTATCAACATTTAGTATGCTTTTTATAAGTGAGGTAGATTAATATATTTGTTATCCTGTATTTAATAAATAAACGTTAACTCAACAGGCAGATTTTTTGATAACTATTTACACTTTTACTAGCAATATAAGTATAACTCTACTGAATTATAATAATATTTTTAAAAATATATCTTTAGGATATCCCATTAAAAATAAAAAGATGAAAAAGCAACAAAATCATAATAAATACATGTTGCTCAGAATGTTTTTATTCGAAAAAATAAGCAAAAAACTAATAAAATTAGATAATAAAATTCTAATCAATTCACTAATAATAATGCTGTGTAAATCGATTTATAAATATTTTTTCTTTAATGAGCTTAGAAGAGTTGACAAAATTACTTATTGATTTCAATAAGTTATTTAATTGCTTATAAGCTTTTTTATTTTAAAAGAGTCAAGGCTAAAAAATTAAATAATATACTTAATATGATAGTATTAATTCATTTTTTAGAGCAATAAGATAACAGGGTTAATTAATATTTATCCCAAGAAAATAAATTATTTTAGAGTAGTATGATAACACGATTGTGTTAGTTTAAATATAGAAAAGATATATAACATTTTAATTGTTCAAGCACAAGTTCACCATTTCCTTAACTACTATAGATACTTTAAAAGTGATAAGCAAAGACTAATTTAATGAATTTTAGAAATTTTAATACGCTACGCTATTATTTTTATCTCGTTATACTGATAATTTTACCTAAAAGATAACAGGACAGCTGATGTATTCCATAGTTATAAATAGGAATATCCTTAGGATTCTTTATAGGTAGTGTCTTTTAGAAGTACTAAAGGCTCCGTTTTTTAATGTAAAATAGTAGTGTATATTTTTAATCTAGATAGAATAAATGAATGAAAGGCTTAAGTTTAGACACAAAAAAGAATTTTACCGTTATCTAAGTATCATTTAATACTTTGATAACGGAATTGAAGGAAAATCACCATGACTATTATTTCCACTAAATACAGTATCTAATTGAATGAGTTATAATACATTTAAAATTTTAGAATATAGAACTGTGTTTTCTCTACTACTCTATCAGAGAATTTTTACCACAAATCTATAATTCAAAATGATTCCCACATAGATTTGAAACATTTTCGACTACACAACACAGATCCGGGGAACATTTAAATATTCTAAGTAAAAAATCATTTCCAAATTCCAATTACTACCGTCCCATTTAATTCAGATATCCTTTATATCACTTTAAATAATATATTTAATAAAAATAATTTAGGATAAATCAAGTTTTAAGCATTAAATAATTGCGATATTCTGCCATTTTGTAGAACATAATACTTGATTTATCCTTAATTTTATTTTAATTTAATTTTTTAATAGCTATCTAGGGTATGTAAATTATATAGGACGGTGGCCATAAAATGTTTTTTCTTTGTGAATTTTTAAATGTTCTGGATCTTTGGGGGTAGTTGAAAATGTTCCACATCTTTGGGGGTTTTATTGAATCCATATGTGTGGTGAATACCCCTATTAGAAACTAATTTAAACAAAAATATCAAGAGACTATTATATTATTAGTGAATTTTTTGTATTAAATTTTACGAATAAATAATTTAATTCAAGATGGATCTTTCCTCCACAGGCTTCTACAACTTTCTTGCATATATTTAAGCCAAGCCCAATGCCCTTGGTATTTATTGAGAGTGTTTGATCGAGTTTTCCAAATAGTTTAAACAATTTCTCTTAATCTTCTGATTTCACACCTACTCCCGTGTCTACTACTTTCACGTTTATAAAATGATCTGCTCATTAAAATCAAGTTATATTTTTTGAGATTTTAGAATTGATGTTATCTAAATAATATATAATAAATTCTGCTGCATCATAAGACACTTAAATTGTGATATGACCTTCAATTGTAAATTTCAAAGAATTTGAAACCAGATTAATAAGGACTTATTGCAATCGCTACTTGTCAATCAATATTGTTAAAATTGGATTAATATAGAGAGAACTTTGAAATTAAATCAAGGTGAATATTTAGTATATTAGCTTAATCGAAGTGCTAAATATTATAATACACTAATGCTTAATATAATTTAATCCAATTAAGGAAATTTGGCAAGTTTGGTATATTTGCTATCTGACAATTTTGTAATTTATGAGTAATTTTATTAGAATATTTATCAAAGTAATTAGAATAGTTATAAGGAATTTATAATAGTTTTTTAAAACGAATTAAGTAAAAATTTATTTTTTTATAAATTGTTCTTATTTATTACGTATTTTGTTTTTATCACTTAATATTTGCTTGTTATTTTTTAATTTACATGGGATTAGTTTCTATTTATTTGTGAAGTTTAGAAAGTTTGTTGAGTGTAAATTTTTATAAGGATTTTTGCATTTTACTTAATTTTTACTCAGTTAAAAATAAAATGGCATCTAAACTTGAATTTATTTTACTCTACATTTAAAGTAACTTTATGGCATTAAATTTACGGGGACTCAATTAAAATTCTAAATCTAAAATGACAATTTCTATAATTTTTCTATGTTGAATAAAACCTTCTTTCTTTAAAGTCTAATTATTTTATTTGATAAATTTCTGTCTCATATATAATAAATGTAAATAACTCATATTTTAGAACAATATATTGTCAAATAATTTTCCGAATTTTATATTATATAATGGATTAACTTTTATTATAAATTAATCAATATTGATATTTTAAATTACTTAGATTATATTGTGTTTTTTTCTTCTGTACTACAGTTATATTATATGACATTATTGCACATCTTTGATTATCTCCATTTAAATAGTTTATAAAATTTTATGAATCATGATATTTGAATAAATAAAAAATCTTGAATATCTCAGAAATATTTGGCATTTTTTTGTTCTATCTACAAAATTTAATTGTTATCCTGATAATATTAACTCATTTTCAAAAATTACTAGTTCGTACCTTATGAGCTAGAATTTGTTTTTTTACTTTTATTTTTTCCCTAAAATAATGTGAGTCTTTTTCCCTTTTTGAACTAATACTATATATTTTCCTTTTCAATAAAGCTTTAAATAAAATAAAAACACATATTGAATAGCTTTTAAAATTTTAAATTAAGAGAATCGTATTTTATGTGAAATTTCCCCTACTTTTTACTTCTAAAGTTTATAATTTTTATAGAAAATAAAAATTAATTAAAAAATTACCACAAAACTTAGTGATAATAACTCTTAAATTTACTTTAGAGATGCAGCTAGTTAATTAAGAGTTGCCAGTGATTCAAGACAAAAATTCGGCAAAGGAACACGAGCACACGAGTAGAGATACGGAGTTTATTAATGGATAATAAAGATAGGTATGAATGTAAATGGAAAAAATCTAACTAATTTTTTTCAAGATACCAATTTTTAATGAAATACAAATAATTTAAAATATTTTCTTGCATATTATCAAAAGTATCTTTATGTCTCAAATAGGTGAATATTTAAAATATCCAAAAATATTATAATTTTATTGATTTTAAAAATTTCTGAATAAATTCCATTTGACAATAATAAACTTTGAACATCTTCTGCAAATTCAGCTTTCAATTCGACTTTCTTCTCTGTAGCTACTAATTCAAACATAAACTATTATATTAATATAAAAAAATATATTAAATAAATAGAAGTTTATCAATAAGTTCATTAACTGCTGCCTTAACATCAGATTTATAGAGACGTGATTTGAATTTTCCATTTTTTAACTAGAAAAAGTCTAGAATGTCATTCACTAAGAAAATATTAATTAAATAAAACATTAAATTCGAGATTTTATATAACGATATTATTTATAAAAATTAAGAACAATAGAATTTTGGATGAGTTCTTTATTACTTTGATTAATTTCTTGCCTTCTGCATCATTAATTCTTAAATATATTTGATTTGTGAAAATAAAAAGTATCAAATTTTAATTTTAATTTCACATATTAGACTATAAAAATAAACATTAATAAATTCAATTTTTTTCTCAAGATAATTTATTTAGTCTTCGATTAAAATTTGATATAAGATTGTCTATCTCTCTCTTAAAATATATAAATAGCAATTTAAAAATAAATTTAAAGCAAATTAAAGAATTTATTACCCAAAATAATGTTTATTTGCAAATAATCATTTATTCCATTCCTTCTATTAGACCAGTGATAGCATTAATAAAATAATAAAGTTAAAAAAATGATGTCTATAAATTTAATCATTAGTTTATTTTGAATAAATTAATATTTTAAGTATTTAAGTTACAAATATTCAAATTTATTAAAATAATTTATAATTAATATAAAAAATTTATTAATTGATCGGTGTTCTCATGTCATGAGACACTCTAAAAATAAATTTATAGTATGTGATTTAATTTTACAATTCAATTGATAAATAAAATGGCAGGTTTTTTTGTGTTTTTATCTTTATAAAAAATCAATATTACTAAAATACATAAAATTGGGTAAATTGGTATAAATTCAAATAAATGAAAGATTATTATCATATATAACAGTCATGACTTTGATATTTGATAAATTAAATTTAATGTACAGTTTTAAAATTACTAAGAAATCTGAATGTAAAATTGTCTATTGTACAATTAATTCCTGTATAAATTGCCCTATAAAATAAACAAAAAGTTAATGTACAAATCCTAAAATTGTACACGAAATGTGCAGGAAGGATCAGTGCATTAGTGCTTAGAAGTACATAAATAGCAAGCAATGTACAATAGACAATAGACAATTCGGGTTTTATGATATACTTGAGAATTGTACAAAAAGCAAAACCCGATCAGTGTTTTACCGAACATGTGATGTATAATGTGATTTAAGTTTTGATTAATTATTAAGCGCTGGGTACTAATGTCTAAACCGGGAAATCTGAAGCACTGCATCTCCCTTGCGCCGAAACCACTCTCTGTCTTTTCCATCACTGCGTTAGACTGCGCTCCACCGTATCGTGCCTGATCTTGATCGTCCGCGTCACTAGTGCAAAAATCGGCAACTGCAACTTACGGTGCACATGACTCTGAGAGAGTAAGAGAGGAATACTGCGACTTGTGGAACTTGAACCACGGAGGAACTAATGTACCCAGCATCAAAGAGGCACTAGTGACGCGGACGATCAAGATCAGGCACGATACGGTGGAGCGCAGTCTAACGCAGTGATGGAAAAGACAGAGAGTGGTTTCGGCGCAAGGGAGATGCAGTGCTTCAGATTTCCCGGTTTAGACATTAGTACCCAGCGCTTAATAATTAATCAAAACTTAAATCACATTATACATCACATGTTCGGTAAAACACTGATCGGGTTTTGCTTTTTGTACAATTCTCAAGTATATCATAAAACCCGAATTGTCTATTGTCTATTGTACATTGCTTGCTATTTATGTACTTCTAAGCACTAATGCACTGATCCTTCCTGCACATTTCGTGTACAATTTTAGGATTTGTACATTAACTTTTTGTTTATTTTATAGGGCAATTTATACAGGAATTAATTGTACAATAGACAATTTTACATTCAGATTTCTTAGTAATTTTAAAACTGTACATTAAATTTAATTTATCAAATATCAAAGTCATGACTGTTATATATGATAATAATCTTTCATTTATTTGAATTTATACCAATTTACCCAATTTTATGTATTTTAGTAATATTATCTAGACTATGAATTTTATTTTATTAAGCTAACTCTCTGTTTTTTATAAGTTTTTCTTTCAATCAATCCAGCTTTTACTACCCAAAATTAATTATAAAAAAATAGAATAAGTTGTAATAGGTAATATTGATAAATTATACAATTTCCTAGCTTTATTTTTTAGGTTTTTTATTATAATACTATGGATATTTAAGAATTTTACTAAGCTCTTCTTTTTATACCATTATTGAAATTACTAATGAATAACTTAATTATCGAATTTTTTCCCTTAAATTCGAGGTAAATATAAAACATTAAATGCTATAAAAGAATGCTTAATTCTAAATTAAATAGTAAGAGTTGATTTTATTAAATACAATTAATTGACTCCTCTAAAATTATATTTTATAATATTTAATTATAAACATGCAATTTTTACATAAAACCCCATAGATCAATTAAGACACGAAGATCTGGGAAATGAACAATTAGATTAAGAATTTATTATTATTGGAGTATAATTATAATGTTTGGGCTAATTATTAAAACTATTGGCTCGATTAATTGTCCTTATAAAATAAACCAATCAGGGTGTTTTAATTTGATTTTAGCCTAATTATAATTAAAATTAGCCAATTATAATAAATTCTTAATCTAATTGTTCATTTCCCCAATCTTCGTGTCTTAATTGATCTATGGGGTTTTATAAATAAAACTTTGATATAATTAAAGAATAAAGAAAATTTGTAAAATATCATTGTACAGATTAATATATTAAATAATTTGTATAAAATCCTGTTTTTAAAATAGAAAATTTTCTTACTATGACAAAAAGAAATAGATTTAAACTTGTAGTCTTAAATATTTGTAAAATTTTAAATGAATTTCCTTATTTAATATTGTTGCAGAAAATATAATTATGTATGCATAATAATTCCAAAGATATTCTTTTAACTTTATATAATTTTTTGGGAGGAAGTTTCCTAACCCCTGTGCAGTTTACCACCCCGAGGGAAATTTCCTGCCATTCAGAAGTTTGTTACCACCAGTATTTCAATTAATATAATTTGGCTATAAAAAATATATATCATAATTTCTATTACTATTACTATATATAAAAAAATCTATTTGATTTATAATTTTCAAGATTTATTTTTTTACCTTGACCCTTTTATATATTAAATACTATTTTAATATAAATATTTTAATAAAAAATTTATGTGATTGTCATCAAAATTAAAACATTTTATCATGATACAAAAATATTGGATTGTTAAATTTAAATAATAAGATTATATTTGATGATAAAAATTTTGAGAAATAAAAAAAAATTACTTAATTTAATATACAAGGGAGAGAAACTTCACCCTTTGATTACATATATATATATAGAGAATGTAAAGGTCAGGAAACTTTTCGCCCCTATTTTTTAAATAATTTTAATTTTTATCCTTCTTCCAATTAATTAATTAAATGTTTTTCTTGAACATCATATTGCTATAAATTTCTTTTTCGAAGTAAAAACAGATTTCCTTTTTAATGAATAAATTTTGCTTAAAATAAAAATACACGATATATTCATTAAAAATTTTTAGTGTTTTAACTGTGGCTGTAATCATCTCATAGAAGTTATTTTCCATTTTTAGTTTTTCATATTTAACAAAACCTGTAATTCTATGGAATAGTATTAATTTCAATTCTTTGTTCAGGAAGTGCATGTTCTACAATTTTAAATTTACTATTTCTGAGTACAACTCTGGTTAGTTAGGCAAATTCTACTGAGAGTATTATAAAAGATAAAATGCCAATAATTCATAAATAATTGGATTAAATATAATTGCACAATACTATTCATAGCTCAGGCTTAATTGAATATCTCTTTCTAAGTAGTTATTCGCATTGGCATTATTTTAAGGCAGCTATTTCAGAGAAAAAAATAAAATATTTTATTAGTCGTGGCCATTTTCATCATCTATTCTTATATTACCTATATAAAATCATTTATGATTTATTTTACAAATAGTAGAAAAAAGATTTTTCTCTTCTTAATTAAATTTAAGTTGTTAAGGGATATTGAAGCAAGCATTGTTTAGCAGTGTCAATTTTTGTTGTAAGAAATTTTTAATTCAATTTTTTCAAAAAGTTCATTTTAATTCAACATAAATCTATTTGTTAAGGTATTTAAGCATTTAAGTAATCAAAACCCCAAAACCCTTTCAGTAGCTTGATTGAGTTTTTGATTGATAAAAGTAGACTATTAGTGCATACTTTATTAGGGTTTTAATAGGGTTTATGTAGGGGTTTAATGTTTAAATATTAGTATTTTAAGTGAGTAAATGAGATGTTTGGGGTCAGTTTATGACACTGAGTATATATATTTATTGTTTAAGTTGCGTTATGGATGTGATTAATATGGTGATCAACTCAGACCTATTCTTAATTATACATCAATAGCAAGGCTACTTCATAAATCACCTGCAACTGTGAGGTCTCACTGTCTATTAGCATTGAATTTAAAGAGATAGCAGCTTCATTCAAAACCCCAAAACCCCTTAGTGAGGTTTATAAGTGCTTTGATTTGTAGGGTATAGTTGGGGTCTTATTGGGGTTTGTAGAGAAATTAGGCCAATTTGCAAAATGAGAAATAGAAATTAGCCAAATTTAGGTTCTATATATGATGAGTAATATTTAGATTTACTGCTTAAGCTTAGGTATGGTACAAGTATTAATATAGACTAACTCAAACCAGTGTTGAATTATACAGCCATCGCAAGACTCCTACACAAGAGTGCTTCAACTGTTAGGTATCATTGCTTGTTAGCTGTTTAACATTATAACTCAGGCTCTTGAAAACATCCTGCAAGAAAATAAAAGTTCTCACAGGTCCATATTGACTATCTCTGTGACTTTAAGACATTAAAGTATTGGGCTCACTTTCCTCTTGACTAACGAGCTGTCATGTTTCATCGCAAGTTTCCAGACATGCGTATCTCTCTTTAGACTATAGCCAATATTTATAGACGAAATGGTATTACTTTCAAGACTGTCAACAGAGTTAAGAGAGTGATTGATTTTACAGTGCCATTTTATAGTAATAATTTAAACTATATATATGATTAAATGCAGAGAGCTATTGATAATAACATCAAGTTCATACCTGCAGATGAAGCTGTGTTTACGTTCAACACTTTTATTAATAAGTCATGGTACAAGAAGTATGATAACATAGAAGTTTATTACTAAAAAGTAAAGGTAGTCACCCATGCAATTTTAGCTGGTATAAGTGAAGATTCAGGCTTAGAGAGTTATGTTATTTACCCTCGCTCTATTAAGCGAGAGTAGTATATAGAGTTCCTACATAAGCTTAGAGAGAAGTATTGCAACCAAGAGATCATCCTGTTTGTTGATAACCTATCAGTTCATAAGACTAATGAGTCTAAGAAAGCTTATGAAGAGTTAAACATAACTCCTGTATACAACGTTCCTTACAGCCCTTAGTTTAATGGAATAGAATTCTACTGGAGTTAAATCAAGACTCACTACAAGAAGCTTCTGCTGTATCATCTTATGCATGACTTGCCCCTCGATACAGTAGACTTGATTCAAAGCTGCTGTAAGAGAGTGAGCGTAGATAAGACAACAATTTGTGCGAGAGAGGGAAGAATGAATGTTTATAATAAGTTTTAGATTTAAACGAATGAATATATTCACATATTAAATTGGCCATAAAAGGGTTTGGCTTCTCTTTCTTCTCCTATTCTTATGGCTTGCTTGGGCCCATATTTCTTCTCTTAGTGCCAGCTCCTGCATCTATGTTCATTTTCATCTGGCTTTTAAACATCTTTATAGAGTCTCTTGCTCACTTCATGAATTGTCTGTTACTTTCTCTCTCTATGAACCTTAGAATGCTCTTTCATTAGATATATACCAGTGCCAGATTTTCCTATAAAGTTATATGCCAAAGCTTACTTGAAAGATAAGGATGCTTCTTAAGTTCCTCTAGCCAAGCTGAGCTTATTAGAATGCCTTGCTTCTTCTAGTCTTCAGGAGAAATAGAATATCGTTTCTTATGTGCTTCTTCAATAATTTCTCTGAGATAATCCTCTTTTATTGTACCAAGAACACCAAAGAAGAAGTAAGTTCCTCTCTGGGAGTTTATTAGAGAGTTGTTCCTTGGTAGGAAGGTAAACTACCACTTCCTCTTCTTACATGGCATCCTCATAAAGATTAGTGACTGAAATCTCAGGGTAGTTCGGAATTTCTATTAGTTTAATCTCTTTATTTTTTAAAAGCTTTCTTCTCCTCACAAAGTATTGCTTTTAAGAATGAAATTTTGGTACCTTCCATCGTTGGAAGGAATAAACCAACTGTATAATATGTTAATAGTTATCTATTTATCTTACCATGTAAAATTAGGTATCGATAGAGATCTTCTTTACTTCTGAATCTTGAGATCATTTCTTGAGCCTCTCCTCTTTTCATTTGATCATTGAGTGATTCCATCTTTGTTCCTCTTCCTATTAATGAATTTCAAATTATAACTTATAGACTTCTGGATCCTATTGTTTAAAATCTTACTATTAAATATGGGCATCTTATAGGAGGTCAACCCTGCAAAGATACGTGGAGAAAGTTTGCAGAAGCTGTAACAAACTGCAGAGATTGAGCTCCATTTTTATCAATTTAGTACCATTAAATTAGAACTAAATTTGTTTAAATTTAATTAGTACTGGTACTAAATTCGTTTAATTTTAATTGGTACCAATATAATAGTACCAAAACTTAATTAGTACCTAGTTTTAAACTAATGAGGTTTTAATGGAAAAGTTCCAAAATGGTTTCAAAACCTAATTTGTACCAGTACCAACCTCAATTTTTTCTAAGTTTGTACCAAAATTAAAAATACTAAGCATGAATTTAGAAAATTTATAGCTATAAACTTAGTATAAATATGATGTCTAACGCCTAAGAATCAAT
>ARYC01005916.1:0-14693 GCA_000711775.1 Oxytricha trifallax | reverse complement strand
TTCGTCTCTCATTTATATGATATCAATTCCGATATGAGCAAGATGTTTCCAGTTAGCAATAAACTCTTATTAGCTATAGCATAAGACTGGATTTTCAAAGGCTTTTGGTTGTTCTCTTATAAAGACCATCAGTGAATTTGGCATGCATTTAGCAATCGGTTTAGCTCTGTAGTGTTGTTGTTTACTTTCTTTATCTATTCCATGAGAGTAAGGCGTTTGAAAAGATAATTAAGTCTTGCCAAATTTCTTCTTATTTATTTATAAAATTCTTTCAAATGGTAGGCATATTTGAGTTTTCGAGTTGATATTTTTCTTTTATCTGTGATATAATTAGAAGGTCTGTTAAGAATGGGCGTTATTATATAGTTTTAATCTTTTTGGATAAAAGACTATTAGGAATGAATCGCTGCGTTAAAGAAAAGCAGATGCACCTGATTTATATAGATTGAGCATCTCTTGTATATATTTAGCTTAGATGCTGCTAATATAGGTGTGAATTTTGTTTATACTCTTGAGTTGATATATTATAAATAAATTCTCTGGTAGAGGTAATCATCGCTTTTGAACCTGTTAAGATAAGATGTTTTCTGCTCACTATGTATTTGTGAGATTACTTCTATGAATATTTTTATTGGGTGTTGAGTAATGTTAAGGCCTAGATATCTAAACTTCTTTTTGTAGCGTGAAAGATTGTAGAAGTCAAATTATTAAGCACTAATATCATCACATTTTGCGTCATTTATAATAAGTCCATATTATTCAAAATGTTCTTTGATTTGATGTTTGAGTAGGTCTACATCATCGTTGGGTTCAAATATAAAGGTATATTGTCAGCATATACTTTTATTTTCTTTCTTATTTTGTATTTATACTTGACTTCGAAGGTTCAAATGGCGTTATCAAACAGTAGTACAAAGAAGAGGGTGAGGTTTTACTCCCTTATGGAACTCCACGACTAATTCTAATTTTTGTTTTTAACAATGAAGATTGTATGATTGTAGAATGTGGGTTGCAGTAATGAGCATTTTATCACATATATCTACTTCATCGTTCAAGTGTGAGTTACTTAAGAATTCTGGTCGGTGGGCTTCTGAGTTCTGTTCAGATTTCTGATCAGTATACCGAGATGTGACGTAATAATTAGATTTCTTGTTATTAAATAGGTACTCGGGTGGTACTTCTAGTTGAGCCTTTGGGGAGTTGGAAACTTCCAAAGAATCTTCTTGTTGGATCTAAAATTTTGTATAGTTCAGATTCCAGATGTCCATCTCCTCATCTTCTAAAAATGAATCAATGTCGAGTTGAGGAACATCAAAAATTTATGCACCTCTCAGGACTGGGGTCAACGCGGTCATGTAGGAAATCGTTATCGCTTCACTTATAATTTAATAATTTATTGGAATTAATTATATTCCAGATTACCAATTATTATACCTGAATTAGCTTATGAGTCGATTATCTTCTTTCTTAGTAAATTCGTTAGATTATTAGAGAAATTTATTATTATTTTACAATTAATGGAAATTAGAGACATTTATTAGTTAGTTAAGTTTGGCATAGTCTTTATGAATACAATCTTAAATGATATCTTTTCTTTATATCACTACTTTTTCAAGGTAAATATTAGCAATTATAATACCGAAATCTAATTAGTTTTGAAATTCATAAAGGGTTTCTGAATCTCATCTTTTAAGAGTACTAACAAGAATTCTTAGTAAGAGAGGAATAGTATCAAGATTTCAATTTTTCATAGACTCGATTAATCTAGTGTGACAGTACCAAGTTAATCATGTAAAGTCTTTGTTTTAACAACGCAAAATATTGTAAAATAGGAAATGAACTTGTATATAAATTTGCTTTTGCAAGCCTACCAAGTGCTATTATTGCATAAGGATAATCCTCAATAGAAAGCTTATTTCTTTAGAGATGACTCTTCTTCGCCATTAGATAATATTTAATTCGTCAATATTATTGAGAATCATCATTAATCTATTAAGTTCAATTGAAAATCTTTTTAAATTAAATTATATGTAAATATTTTGTTTTATATAAAAAGCCCATGAATTTTGGTGTTGGCAAATTTTTAATTTTGCCAACGCTTATACCTATATTACTTTTAAAGTAAGAGTAGTATCTCTTCATATTAAATTTGATTAATTATAATACATTAAACATATAAGCTATAATTATAGATTAATGTGAAATAAAAAGAGTTTTATTTTATTTAGTTCCTGTCTATGATTAACAATTAATGTTAATTATAATAAGTCCTTAGATATCATTTTTTAGATGCTTGTTATTTTGCAATATTTATTAGTATATTTTTTTTTCTAGGTGTTTTTTATCCACAAATACTCTTTCTTTAATGCTGTGATTGTAATTATTAAGTACTTTATTTTATTCATTCATTTAATTACTCCCTTTGTCGTGTATTACCACTTTATTATTGAAAACATTGGTAATTTTATAAAATTCAATGAAGTAAGTTATAGTTTGTTTATGTTTTATTTTAAATTTTTAGTTATCTAAGCTTGTTGTCATATATTCTATAATTCTGGTAAACTTTTAGTTTATATTCTTTTTATTTTTTCTTGTAACCATTACTGCAATTAAAATATTATCCACTCAACCTAACTTTTAAATATATCATGCATTTATTAATGAATTGTATTAATAGATTAAATAAAGCGTGAATATTTCAATAATTCTTTGTCCGTTTATTAATTATATCGGATAGTTTATAATAAATAGTCTGATTACTTTTCTATACAATGAGGTGTTTAAGTATTGTATTGTATTAATATATTCGGTGGATTAAAGTAATTTTGCATTCTAGACTTTGTCTATCTGCTCAAATAAATAGAATTGCATTTATTCTCTCCTAATTATTGTATTGAATTTATATTTGAGAGATCTCTCTTTGCTTCCTTCTCTTTTAAATTGCTGAATGTTATTGATGTTTACCATCAAGTCTTCTGTAAATGTAACTAACACCTTTTGCTTTATAAACGAAAGTAGCTTCTGTTTAAAGTAGAGGGTAAGATATGAGTACAAAAGAAATATGATATAAATAACCTGTGCCTATGATCAACCCCAAACGATGTCTTAATTTATTTACTTAATTGTTAAACTTAATTATTAACTCTAGAGATGTCTTCAAGTTAATAGGATTTTAATAATTTTATTTTATTAAATTGAATCTTTATTCTTCTAAGGTTATGAATTTTCTTTGTAAATCAGCATTAGATATTATTAAACTTATTCCAACATTCTCACTTATTGTTTTATTAAGTTTCCAGTAAGTATGGACTCTTTGTTATCATCATGCAATTTGTGCATAAACACTTTTACTGCAATTTTGCTTCAAAGGGAGTTCTTTATTGAGGACCTGGTGCTATTGCTTGTTTGATATAATCTCCTTATTTTATTATTAATTAATTCAATATAACTATCACTGCTTAGTTTAACATTACTGTGATATTTTATTTATTATCTTCAACATTTTTATCCTTTTAATAAGCTTTTTCTTGGTTATTTAATGAAGATACTCTCTTCCTTTATCTTCATCTTACCATAACCATTCATTCATCTGTTCATTCTTAATTTAAATATCATTAAGAAATCGATAGCACCTTCATTATTAGAACTCCTTATCGTAGAATTATATGACAATAGTATTTAAAGAGAATATAAAACTAATCAATTTCTTCAATCTATTGTGACTTCTTTAATTATTTGCAATTATCTCTAGTTTTTTTAATTTCCGTACAGCATTAAAAAATACTAATAATCTCTAGCTTCTTTTTTTTCACTTTTTAGTAATTGAATAATGTTTTGCATTATTTCTTTCAAGACTTCCTTCAATTCTTTTACTATTTCCCTTAATTATTTAATTTAATCAGAGGTAATCTTTCAAGAAAACCTATATCATTAACAATTGTTGATGCCAATTCTAGTCTTTACTTGTCTCTCAAGTATGCCAGCAGCACAATATTACATTAGATAGTCGGAATCTTACAGTTACTGTAATCTTCCTAACCGTATGAATTATTTCCTGTTCAATTTTTTAAGCCAATTATTTTTTAATTGTAATCTTGATATTTAATATTTTAGGCATATTTAAATTAATAAGATTATGTTGTTAGTCAATTAGAGTAATCAAGCCTAAAAATAATTGTCTCTTAGTTAAACATTACACAATTTAATTAGTGTCCTTTACTATAAATTCCTATTATTTCAGATATAGCTATTATAAACTTTAGAGACTAAGACATTTACTCTCATATCATGTTATTTGTTTATAATTTATATTAAGATATTTATTTTACCAATAATCACAATAAACTGATTGTATTGATTCATAGCTATTTTATGTTATTGCTAGTAATCATTATTTTTTTGTTGCGTTTGTCTTGTGCAGTCCTTTGACTCCTTTAATTTCTTCCAACATCTACTCTTATTTGTTGGTAGAAATGAAACTAATCACTGTTTCCTATCCAAACCGTGAATTTATCAAAGTACCATGTATTTTTATACAAACAATTGATAATAAACATATTTTAATTTTAATTATATAATATATTATTACTTATATTTTTAATAAACTGTTTTATCAACTATTGTGTTATTTTCTCGGTTGCAATCTTCTTCCTTTATTAGGTTGCTAGCTAGTTTCCAACTTATCCTTACTCTTTCAACATCTTAATCCTAAATAACTATAATCGTCACATATATTTACTTTCCTTTGAGTTATTCTTCAGTTAAAGTAAATGAAGTTCAAATGTTCACAGCAAAGATACCTCTTTTGCATTCTACAACCATAGCTGACCAAAGATCGTAGAGGTAAAGCGAGTGAAGTTGACTGAGCATGATGTGGAAGTGGAAACACTGATAAGATACTGCAAGCTCGTGTATGTTTACAACTATGAGCAGAGCTTCAACAGAGGGAGCTGGCTCTATGTAGCAAGGCAAACGCATAGATTCAAGATAAGCTTGCTTATAAACATCTTGATGTGTTGAATTCCGTCCATTTAGGCCATGACATGGATTTGACCTTTACAATTTGGATACTCTACTCTTACTATTAGTGGTATTAGAATATACAAATAAGACAAATAGATATTTGGTAGTTGATTATTTTCATAAAATAATATAAAAACTATTTAATTAATTTATATTAATATTAAATAACTAAAGATGATTTGTGGCTATCTATCCATTTAGTTTAAAATATCAAGTTGAGTTACTAAATCTATTTGAAGAGACACAGCTATTTAATTGGTCAAAATATCCTCTGCTTTCTCATTAATGCAGATTGTGGTGTACATTTCTCTTTCTCATTCAATATTATTTACTTATATCAGTAGCATGAACAAATTAACAAAACTTTTATTTTTTTTATTTACCAAGCCAAAATTATAATATAATTTATAAATATTTAGAAAATATATAAAGGTAAATTTATTATAATTTGCTGAAATAAATCTTATTTCCCTCATTATATAAATTGAACATAAAAAGTTCTTTAAAATTTTAAATTTTTTATGGTTATGTCCTACAAGCTGTTTTTATTAATATTATAAGATTCTTTCAATAAAATATTAAAATGAGTATAATTTTATGTTAAAAGAACTTAAAATATTCTATTAAATGGATCCCCTATATATTAAATGAAAAATTTAATAATTAAATAAATTGTTAAATAGTTAAAAACTCTGAATTGTAAATGTTTTAAAATGCCAAAATAGCTTTAATTATTGTTGTAGAACAAATATTGCTTGACTCGATATTTTATATATGAAGCTTTTTTGGATGAAATAATTAAAAAAGTAGAGACTTTAATAATTTCTAATGAGGATTTAAAAGCGCATTTTTTTACCTACTTATATTAATATAATTACTAGAAGTTTATAAATCCCTTAAAAATATAATTAAGAGTATTGAACAAGAATACTCTATCAAGTTTATTTCTAGTTCTTGAGGTATAATGAAGTTTGAATCTATAGCTCTAGTCACTTGACGAGTATTCTCTTTCGATTCAAGCATTTGTATAAATCTTTCTTAATAGATGGACTCCTTCTTTCACAATTTACTTTTTGTAATTTTTATCATTTGCTACCAAGGAAGGTACGACGTCCTTAGTTAAGTTATCATATTTTATCTTTCAATTTTCAAAGGTCAAAAACGTTAAATTACCTTGTGTCGTTGCATTCATCCATTTACCATTATTGTTGTTGTAAATACAGATTAAATATTGATAGATTTTCCATAATCTAATATGTTTTTCAATTAAATTTATATTTCTAATTCAAACGTGTATCTGGTAGTTCTATCCTACACTCTCCTTTTAAACTGTCAAAAAAATTATGAATAATTGCAATGATTTTCTATCTCCAGAAAGTTATATTCCCAGAGCTAAGAATTAGCCTTGATTTATAATAATCATGATTTTTATCAAACATTCTAGTTATAAGTAATGATGTAGATATTAATAGCAGTGTAGGGATCATCCAAGTTGATGATATTTCGTTTAAATAATATCACTCATCATTAATTTCATGGTAAAACTACGAGCTTTTATATTTGTTCGTTAACAATATTTCACAATCTATGAAATCTAGGGTATGGAATATGCTTAACGATTTAACGAATTCTCCTACATTTCAAAAGTTTCTTAAACACTTGGCCAAGTGTAAAGTTTCCTATCAAATTGATTTGTACAAAACAAGAAATTTATCTGTAAAATCAAATAATTTACCCTAGCTACCATATTTCTTGCGGTTATAAAGCAAGTTAGAGTCTATTTAACTTCTATAAACGAATATCAATACAGTTCTTGAAGTTTTTATCATTTTACAACTTCTCCAATTTCTCTGAATACAAAAATGGAAAGTCTTTAATTATTAGAAAAAATGATTAGAATTATAAGCATTATTTTTATATATTGTATTTAATTATAGATATAAAACAAAGAACATCATATGACCTCAAGCAAGATGCAAATGTAGTTAGTAAAAAAAGGATAAAATCAAAAGCATGGAAATGGCAAGATAGAGAATGATTAAGAACATGAATATGCGAAGGAAAAGTTAGAGAACAAGAGTGAGAGCATGTAAAACCGTAATGTTATAGATTGCTTGAGAACTCAAAGTCTAATATGCAATTTATACTTCTAGCAACTAAGCAATCTGTTTTAGAATATTATATAATATTATTATTATGATTTACCTTAAGTTACTTGCTACAACTACTACTACTAAATGAAAACATATTTATTAATTTAATAAAAACAAAGAATATCAATTAATCAAAAATGACTGTAATAAATAGAAATTAGAATTATTGTTTTATACTAATTATAATTCTCTCATTTTTTTGTGACTTTTGAATTTATATTTAAGTTTGTTTCGTTTATAATTATAATTATAGCCTCATTTATATTAACGACTAATTTTAAAAGTAAAAATATTTAAACTTAAAGTTAATTTATGAATATTACTAATCTTCTTAATGATATATTCATATAATCCAGATTTATAAGAATTCAAATTATTTAGAGAAACAATTCTATTTATCACAATAACAGAATAATGATAATTAGAGTTAATAAAATTCTACTGGCTTTTTCAACTATCAAATAATAATTAATTTTAAATCAATATAAACAAATGAATAAAAGCATAGATATTGTAATGAATTATAAAAAGTAAGCACAAATATCTAAAAAATAAGACATTATAATAATTGGGACAAATAATAACTTTTCTTATTTTTGCCTCGCTTTTGTCATAAAATTAAAATTATAAATATCTAAAATAAAGATTACAAATTAATTCATTAATTACAATAAATATACTAGTTTTAGATAAATATATTTCCTCTAACACATAATTAAAAACCTTGATAAATGAACTGCTCTGGGTATACTAAACCATTGAATTAAAGTCAATGTCTTAGAAGATTTCATATTTGATTAGCTACCCTATTTTCGCATTAATTAGAGTAATTGAGGAATGGATACTAATAGTCATCCTAAAATGATGTGTGAAATTTAGTTACAATGATCGTCTTATTAAAGTTATTATCGTTATTACAATATTGATTTTATCCTTTGTTGCTATTTTGACTGACTAATTGATGTGATCAGTTTCGGTATAGGCGAAGTAGCTTTTTAAGTATCTTGAGGTTTGCAGACCTTTTATTATCAGAAATTTTAATTCCCCCATCTATTACTCTTTTAAAATGCTGAGTGCATCTTTACTGCTGCACTTAAATGTCTATCTGCTTAGCCCCTAGTTGAATCCATTGCCTGTTCTCTATCAAGCTTTCATTCTAATAAAAACATGATTAATGCCTTAAATTTGCATAATTAGATTAATTAAAGGCAGGCATATGAAATGTTATTTCACTTTACTCTCAATCTTTTAGGTCAACTAAGATACTTTCATTTTAAGAAACATGATGCTTCAAGATATTAAATTGCAAGTAAAGTATTAGATTTGAAGATATGATAGTGTCTATTGCTAAATATTCTATATAATGATAGTTTTGTGATATTGATATCTTATAGTATAATTAAATCAAGAATATTGTTAAATATATTTACTGTTTATTCTATAACATTCAATACAATTATGTCAATTGATATTATGAATATAGAAATTCAATTAAAAAAATATAAATAGGACCCAAAAGTATATTAAAAATCGGAGAGTAAAACCTAAGCAAGAGAATCAATGAAACTTGGACCCAAAGAGACTTATTAGACAAACACGAAAACATTAATAATTTTTATATTCAATGGTAATTACTATAACACCTTAGATTATTTATAAATACCTTTGAAGATATTACTACTACAACAATTAATAATAAGTAAATGATATTTACATTTTTAAATTATTGGTTTAAATGGTTAAGGTTTTATATTTAAGATACACTAAATTTATATGTTTTTATTGCTTTATTAAATCATATAATAATCTCTAAATATTTGTTTTTATATTTATATTCTGTAATCTCCTATTTCTGATTGAATTAATTTACAAAAGAAATTACTTAGACTTAATCTTGAAAATTGCTAACTACAAGAATGGGATCAATGATGATTATTTAATAATTTTAAACTAAATCCTTAACATAGGCATTCATTTATATTATGACATCAAATTTACTTTATTTAATAATTATAGAACTTTAAAATACAATATACCTAAATAAAATAACAATTCATTATGTAAAGATAATACGATAATTGCTACATTTTAATTTCGAATAATACCTGTTATTCTATATTAGATTATGATTATTTATTCATTTGTAATATAATAATTTTCCATCATTCATTGCCTCTTGTCTTTATTCTTGGATAAGTTTTAAAAATAACTATTGATACCATTCATCTATCGGAGGTTTACCATAGTAAATAGAAGATACCACCAATTACCTAGATTATTTGTATATATTTATAAGAATGAATATAGTTGAAATAACATTTAATTATGAAAATGAAATTACTCAGTTGGAATGTTCAGACAGCTAACCATAAGATTAAAGTGTCAAATATCCTGTTTCAGTCTCTATAGTTTGATGATAAGTTACTCCATTACACTGACTTCATAAGTTTCTTCATCGAAAAACTAGTTAAGTTAGCTGTGAGAAGCCTCCAAGTTTTATGCCTAGCCTTGATGACCTCTAGGAATCTTATGTTGTTGATTTTAATGCTTTGCCTGCTGCATGTTTAAATATAAATTATGGAATTAATTGTAAATATGGTTTGATCAAAATATTGCATGAGAATTTCTACTTTAACAAATTTATTTTGTAATCTATATAAATCTATGAGTTCCTGTTAGTACATGTCTTTGTTGGTAAGTTGTAATACTAATTTAAAGAAAATTTGAATTATCCTGCAATAAAATTATTCGGATACGTTTCAAGATATTTATTCATAAACAAATAATTAAAACCCTTCAAATAACATGATATTTCTTAATTACCAATTTTGTTTAAATTAATAATTTATTATATATTACTTCATATCAATAATCTAATGCCTGAATTTTTATGAATTATTATTTTTAATTTTTAAATTAAGTATGTAGTAGGCATTTAATAACTTAATGATTAAACTTTAAGATTATAATATAATATTAACTTAATTAATAGAAGTGTAACCCATTACTAAAAGTGCTTTCTTTTTTAACTCAGTTAGTGTTCATGACTGCTGTTTCTTCCTCATTTAGATAGTCTACTCATTTCTTATCTCATTTTCTCTTCTACCAAGCATCTCCTCTTTCGATGCTTTTAATTAAATTTCTTGGCACTTCCTTTTTCCACTAGGGAGTTCTGATCCGCTCTCTACTCGACTCTAGATTGGTTTTACTGCAGTTATTATCTCCCTAGTTTCCAATGGTGAATTGCTATCCTTGGTAATGCTTGTAATTGTAGTATCTATCTTACGTTCCTCCATCAAATCGTTTTTATCTAATATATAGCTTATTATTATAAATTATACAAAGAATTTCATTCGCATAAAATATAAAATTGTATTTGATTTTAGAAAGCATATCATATAAAATCTTAACTTTTTTAACTAAGAATAAAATATTCATGACTAATTTGGCTTTAGCTTAAGATTATGGTTTTATTATTTTGCTAATATTTACTTTGCTGTTTAAATACGTCTAATTTGTGAAAGAAATAGAATAATTATTAGTAAAATATTTAAAATTGTATCTTTGATTTCCCGAATGTGAGACATCGAGATATTTCTAGCGTAAATTCTTACAATTATTAAATTTTAGAAGAAATCATCTAAAAAAAATAACAATAGTTAATGAATTAGCTTGAGCTACCATTTGTTAAAATTCCTTAACTTAATTAAGATTCTATAATATTTAGTTTAAGTTTAGATATATAATAAATAATATCAGGCTATTTAGACTAACAAAGAAAAGACCTCATTTTTCTTTTAAAGCTTTATTCAAGCAATTTCGAAGTTTAGTGATCTACAGCGGTACGGTATTTTCCTTCATTCAAATATGCTTACTCACACAAAATGAATGAATCACTAACAATATGTTTCTTCCGAATTAGCATTTGAAAAAGTTATAAATGTTTAAGTTACAAAAGACATTTTCACTAAATAATCTATAATATATAAGATTATTAACAAAAATGATAGTAATTAAAAATATATAAAATTAAACAATTTAAGATAATTATAATAAGAAGGCATAACCATTGATTGCAATAGTAAAAAGTCAATAATTAGATTTTATAAAATAATTTTACAAATACTAATTTTTATTAAAAGGAAATTTCAATTATCATAAATGTTATGTTCAAAATTTTTAATTAAAATAGAAACTTATTTTATTTAAATATTTATTAAATTTTAAAGAAAAAATTTTAGATTTAAGGCATAAAAAATTAGAAAATATTTTTAAAAAATTACTTATGCTTATTAATTAAATGAAATTAAAAATAAAAATTAGTTATATATTTTAAATAAGTTAATTTAAATTATTTTTGTTAAGAATTATTAAATGCTATCCTAAATAAATTATAATAATCGAGAAATTAGAACAAATATTAAAAAAACTAAAAATGGCCATTAGACAGAGAGGTCCAATAACATGAGGCATAGCTACTTATGCAACTTGCTTTATTTAAGACACTTATCAAGCAGCCATACTTTTCAGAATTGGCAAAAGAAGAAGCACCATTCCTCGTAGTTCTGGTTTTCATTTCATCGTACTTCAATATGGACTTCACTACAGAGAGGATTTGCTCATTCAAATATCACAGCTTAAGAGTATTATATTGCGATAGTTGTTGTATGCAGAGTTAACTGCAATTTATAGTTACTTGAGCTACCGAGTAGTCATAAGAGGAGTAAACTTTATACAAAAGAGTTTAGCCTAGATTTTTTTGGATGCCGAGGGTATAGTTACTTATAATACACGCTTCACAAAAGAGCATTAATGGTCAGAAATACTAATATTTGAGAAAAAAATTCGAATTTAGGAAATTATTTAAATTTAAATTCATAATTAATCAAAATCTTGGCAGTTAAAGTTGGCTAATTTAAACGATCTTGGGCTCATCGATAGGGAATTTAAAATTAACTGGACTTTACTATTGGCGGTACTTATTTATCGCAAATCCCTGGAGCGATATAACTTGACATTAATTAAACACCTCTAAATTCAATAAATTATACCCTCACATTATAATCGAGTTATCTCGCCCCATGGATGCGATAAAATAGTACCGCCAATATAAAGCCCAGTTAATTTTAACTTCCATATTGAATAAGCCCAAGATCGTTTAAATTAGCCAACTTTAACTGCAAGATTTTGATTAATTATAAATTTAAATTTAATAATTTCCTAAATTCGAATTTACTCCAGCAAGATTCCCCTGAATAGCCTGTAGAGTATGACAAATTAGCCTAGTTAAGAGATATTCCTGGGATTCCACATGCAGAGCTCAGTAGCAAAATTAATGCATGTAGACAGACATTTATGCCTGTGAAAATAGATACTCCCATTGGGTATCTAGTTACGGAATTTATGAATCTAGTTACAGCACCTGAGACAATTTTGTCGCCTTGAGTATCGAATGCATAAGCAAGGGTAACTAGTTACAGCATCCATAGAATATAGTTACAGAGACCGTAGTATCTTGATTTAGTAGATATCATATAGTCTCTACGTAATATTATTGGGAATATCCTAAGCCTGGCTACTTATTTACTCCCTCAGAAGTTGCATACGGTGATGTCAATGATCAAAATTAGTTTAATAAGTGAATTGTAAAAATAAATATAGTCAATATATAGCACTCATGCTTATTGAATATAATAAAGTGTATAATCATGATTTACGAAAATTTATATAGTTAAAACAAGTTATTAAAATAAAAGTTAAAAATAGAATAATCATGATCAGAATTATTAGAAAACTAGTAATTTTTTAAATTATCAAAGTAATAAATGTTAATAAAATATCTTGTATACATTATAATCATTCTAATTCTTCTTGAATAATATAAACAAATCAAAAAAATATAAAATAGTAAATTTCTAAAAGTGGGACAAGAGTTGCAAATTTTTCATACTTTTGCCCTACTTTAACTAACTTAACATTATTATTAATTCATCATCGGAATTTTATTAAAAATTTTATTGATTATAAGTGTATTATATGCTAATAATATTGATATCTAAAAATTGAAAATTAAAAAAATTCTTTTTTGATAAATACATCGTCTGTTCCCTCTACTCTTTTGTGAAACGTGCATTATAGTAACCTGGCAAAACCTTTAAAAGAATTAAGTCTTAATACTTTTGGGAAAATTTTACCTTGTATTAATTTTTGTTCACTCATGGGACAAAGTACAGGAGGTTGAAGATAGGTGCTATTAATCGATTTCAGGCAATTGCTTAAAATTTGATGAATTGTTAAGAAAAAAACTCTGAAGTAATCCATTGATTCATGATGAACATCATAATAACAAGTAGTTTTAACTGATAAAAACATAAATGAAAAAGGGGAGAAGAAAAAATGACATTACTCTAAGTATTTGAATATAGAAGTTCGTCAAATCTAACTGAAAAATGCTATATAAATCATTAGTAAAGCTTAAACACTATTATTCGTTTTATAAATATTTTAAAATAAATTTAAATTAGAAATAATTTAAACTTAATAAAAAATATAATAACTTTATATAAAAAAAAATATATATTTTAAGAGGAATTAATTATGAGATTAATTAATTATTTAAAAAAATGATACAAGAAAAAATAAAAAATTAGAAAATAGTATGTATTCTATATTAATAATATCTATAAAATTCAAGTTCTTGATTTATAGATGAATTTTACCATTTTTAATGAGGGTCAGGTCTTGGGCAAAATTATATTTTCAAAAATAATAAAAATAATATGTATTGGTCACCCAGCACTAAGGTCAATTAATGTTACGGCGAGCTCAATTTCAATATCAAAATATTTCACCTCCCAAAAATACCATAGATATGAAGGATCGAAGTTCCTAAAAATCATAGTTAATTATTAAAAGGAAGATTGAAATAAAATTCTCGAGTGTGAAATAATGAGAATTGCATAAATTATATTTAATAACACATATAAGCTCCTTCGAAGTTCTATGTATCTGATGCTAATAATATTTATAAAATTCAAGTTATTAATTTATAGATGAATTTTACGATTTTTAATGAGGGTCGGGTCTCGGTCAGAATTTATTTTCAAAAATAATAAAAATATATTCTTGGTCACCCAGTACTAAGTCAATTATTGTACGGCGAGTTCAATTTCAATATCAAAATATTTCATCTCCCAAAGATACCTTAGGTATGAAGGATTAGTTTTTAAAAATCATATTTAATTATTAAAAGGAAGATTGAAATAAAATTGTCGAGTGTGAAATAATGAGAATTGCATTAATTATATTTAATAACACATATAAGCTCCTTGGTAGTTTTATGTATCTTATGCTAATATTATTTGTAAAGTTTATGTTCTTAATTTATAGATGAATTTTATGATTTTTAATGAGGGTCAGGTCTCGGTCAAAATATATTTTCAAAAATAATAAAAATAATATGTCTTGTTCACCCAGCACTTAAGTCAATTAATGTACGGCGAGCTCAATTTCAATAAT
>ARYC01005915.1:0-37237 GCA_000711775.1 Oxytricha trifallax | reverse complement strand
TGAACATTAATTAAGTTTTTTATTAATATGGATTAAAGGACATTAATAACTATTATAGTTAAGTTTTAAGTATATTTATATTATTTCCTTATAAAGTTTTAAGTTCCATATGGAACTATATATAAATCCAAATGGATTGTTAGGGTTCTTTTTATTGATTCTTTAATCAAAATTAATTGACATAAAATTGTTAAACTGTCTTAATAGAACATTATTCTAATTCAATTTAGATTTATTAAAATTCCATTTGGAATTAAGGATTATTCATAAATATCAATTAATCATTTTAAAATTATTGTCAAGCTTCAACCTTTTAAAATGTTGAAGCGAGCTTCAACGAATTAAAAGGTTGAAGCTTGATGATTAGTACATTAATCTTATTGATCTTGAAATTAAAATTTAATATTTATATATTAATATTTAAATCTATTTAAAAAATGGAAAGTTGAAGATTTTTTTCCCTTTCTTCTCCTTTTCCAGCAACTAGAATTGTGTCTAGCATGGAATTTTATAATTAATAATTTTTTTAAATAATAAAATTCTTGGAAAATCCGATATTTTGATGGTTTTTTCTACTTTTTAACTAAATGTGTTGAATATTGACTTTTGTTCTTGTTATATCTTCTTAACAACGAATTCTGATTTGGCTCTCACTAGTCAGGTTGAACTAAGGAGAGATTGAATGTGTATCCTGTAGGAATAGATCAAGGAAAAACTCACCAGGAAAAAAATGTGCAAGTTTTGTGGTCTCTTTGTGTCCCCAAAACCACTATTAATTATACAACAAACTCCTAACAAATCATAGTCATATGAAAAATAAAAACTTACAATCATGCTTTTTATAAATCTCCTTATAGTGCATGAATATTGAATTTAGAATAAGAGAATTATTAATACATAAACCCCAATACGTATGTACACATAGAATTTGTAAGTTGATAAGAAGTTTTAAGTATATCGATAAATAAGGAAATTTAAAAGGACAGAATTTAACTTAATTTGAGGGAGCCGATCGAGAGAAGGCAAGTACGGTGAAGTTGGGAAAAAAATTATAATTTTATTTCGAAGCCATACTTACCAGTCTTATAGAGTTTGAGATGCTGATCAAGAATATATGGGGTTTGAACCCTGTTGACCGACTAGGGGCGAAGTTTTACCGTTCACACTATTTGTGAGGGGATGCGGTTTTACCTCCACATTTGAATTAAGTTTGGTTTTTATTAATTAATAATTACTACTTTAATAATTAAACTAATAATGGAAATCAAAAAGTGATCAATCTCAAATATCTTTCGCACTTTCTTTGTTAGCAACGCAACTCACGCACACACCACTAACTTCAGTGCGCTTTGTGTACACTTTGAAGAGCAACTCGAGTTCTACATTTCCGTGTCTTTAAATTTATGTAAACGCATTTTTTTCATAATTTTTGTGATAAAGTGAGTGCTATTTTTATTCGCAAATGTTTGTTACACTGGAATAGCATTATAGCAAAGCTATTCTTGCACTTTTATTTCATGGTAATTTTTATTAATTCACGCTACTTACACTTGCACTCTTTACAGAGTGCTTATATATAAGCTATTTAATTCATTCAATTGAAATAGACTAGCAATTATTATGCTTTTTATTACTAATTTTAGCTAACTTTGCACTCTATAAAAGTGCAATTATTTTGTAACTTATTTAAGTGACATTTTTTAATATTGATAAAATACGTTCGAATCGGGGAAATGTGAAAATTAAAATGTAAAATTAATTATATATATATTTACTGCTTATATACTTCGTGTAAGGTCTAATTTGCGAAAAGGGGTCAAATTCCTATTTTTTATTATGTAGGGGTCACTTTTATATGCGTTTGAGGTCAAAATCGATATGAATCATCATACTTCTCTTTAAAATATCCAAAGTTGAGACCCATGACCAAAGTGGTCAAATTTTGTGTTTGCATTCATGTCTGTCATATTTTTGTTTAATGGCCAATTTCGGGGTCAAACCGCGCATTTACACCCAAATTGTCCTCATAAATGACCAAAGTGGATTTTATTAGTGAAAGTTATTATTTTAGGGTTCTTGTGGCCAAAATCGAGAAAAATCGTGGTTGTCAGCTGCATTTAGTATAATTGGTCATTTTTACAAAATATGGAGTGACCAAAGTCAATTTAGAGAGGAGAGGTCAAAATCTTGAAAAATTTTAGTATATGGTCAAATTTGCTTTGAATCGGCGAGATCGTGATTGCTGGATATAGATTGAGCGCAGTCGCGCAATTATTGATATTTTTGAGTGGATTCAGTCTAAAAAAACCAAAACTGGCATGAACGTGCGATAGTAGAAGTAATGACACTGCGCTGCTAAAAATTTCCAAAAAACCCCACTTTTATTCTCAAAGTCGTCAAATCCGCTTTATGAACTGAAATTCATGATCAATACGCTAAGTCAGCTCTATCAACTTGAATTCATCGATTTTAGTCATAAATCTTAAGGCCTGCTAGCTGCTCGATGATTCTGTCTATTAGTTTCAATTTACTGTTTGTTATGATTTTGAGTGAGCAGGAGCTCAAATCCAGTAATCGATCAAGGTATTGTGATTGTGTTGAGTATAGTCTTACAACTTTAATTAGGCATTTTAGTTTTGCATCCAGAAAACTGTAATTTATCAATAGTCAGAGCATGCATTTATGAGAAGCATTGTATCGATTGCTATCGCAGTCAAGTCAACTATGCCATTGGGAGTAGTACTCTCAAATTGAAAATAAAGTAGTATATGCAGCATCACCTCGCGCTAATTGAGATTTTTTTGCGATTTCTCGAATTTAAATAGGATTGATTTAGAATAAGTTTGGTGTCAAATTGATCAAAGCCAGGAGTAAACCCAATCGAATTTCTGATTTTTACAAGGAAAATTGAGAAGTCAGTCTTAGTTTCCATGTTTGACTTCATATGCAGTAATAAACTATAAAATATGAATTAGAGATTTTAAAAATACAGTGATTTATAATTAATCTATGTGTTTTAATACGTAAATCGCATTTTAATTGAGAGAGGTTTTATTTTAATTACAGTATTAGTAGCAGTAGTAATAGCAACAGCAATAGTAGTAACTGAAGTATAGATGATGCAAGAATTATAAACACTTTTAGGATTTTCATTTTAAGGTGCAATTCTAAGTGTTGAGTAGTATCTCAAACAAAGCCATACCTCATAGTATGAATCCACTTCTTGATGCTGAATGCCCAGAGTCCTCGAAAATCATCCTCGCTCATATTTTCGATAATCTCTTGGATGCGCTTGACCAGCTGCACTCTAAATTTTAGTTATCATAGTATACTTACTTGCTATTAATGTTCTGCTGCTTGAGGTTCTTTTTTATGTATGCAAACAACTATTCGATTGGGTTGAGCCAGGGCGAGTATTCTGCGTTGAAAAGAACATTGACTTTGAAGCGACGAGCAGTCGCAAGCATCTCTGAATATTTATGAATTATCGCATTATCCATCAAGAGCACCACCTTCTTATTGCATAAATCTTTGTCAGTTCTTATACTTCTTAGCGTCTGATAGATAAAGTTTTCGAATAGTACTGAATCGAATCCTCCTTCAATTATTTGAGTCGATACCACTCTATCAACCGCAATTGCAGCTATCAGACTCATAGAGTATTGCTATCTCTTCATTATTTATTTTTCAATAGACAACTGCCTAGCTTTTAAACCATAATCACCTAAATTGGCAAGCATTTCCTTTTGATATTGTGAGATTGGTTTATAGTTTAAATTAAGCTGGATTTGATCTGACAACAATGCTATGGGTTTGATACCATCCTTTGATTCTTCAAGTTGGCTCTGATTTGGTTATAGGTCACCTATAAGAGAGGTTGAATAAATTTTAGAACGATAGCAGAGTTGTCATGATAATAGTCTGATGGAAGTATGCATAATGATTTGGAGTCTAAAGTTAGATATGTTGATTTTGTGGATTCTGGAACCATGCAACCTTGAGATATCTTCAAGGTGTCTTCATCTGGAACCATACAACCTAAGTGCTGAATCCTGTAATGTAAGAGCAGATCCATACAACTTGTATTCATACAACCTGGATCCATACATCCTGGAATCATACAACATGGATCTATACAACCTTAGCGCGGATCCGTGCAACTCTTGATTGGAACCATGCAACCCAAGAGATATCTTCAGGGTATCTTCATCTAGCATGGTAGTTTAAATCATCGAATCATTTTCAGATATTACTTTTCGAATTGCATCTCTCTCGCTCTTAATGCTATCAAAGATAAGTAATCGCTCCGACTCAGTTCAATAGAATAGTTTATCAAAGTCAAGTATAGAACCAACATATCATAGACTATCATCATGCACCAACCATCAACTTTCAAATTCAACTTCTTGTACTTACTCTCATCTATATTCGAGCTGCTTAATGCTGAGAGCGATAGCTTTCTAGGAGTTAGCTGAATCACTTTTCTCTATCTCTAACTTAACAAAGACCTGCTTGATTTCTTCAAAGTCGATTGCAACTTTAGTTTTGATACTCTGTCGATCAATGGCGTGAGCTCTGAATGAATTCGTTTAATCTGTTCATCATCCGAAGTGACTTTCTTGACAGTGCTCTGCAACTTCAAATTTCTGAATTTCTTCAGATGCTTGATTGGTTTTGGGAGTGTTCCACTTCAGGAATAGGGGATAGATTTTTATTCAATGTCTGTCTTGCTTTCAAACTCTATCGAGGAGGAGTATGTAAAATGGCTGACTTCTATAAGTTGTTCAATAAAAACTATGATCAAATGGCTTACTTTAGAACTGATTGATGATTTTTCAGATTTCAACAAAATCGATTGTTTAGCCAACTTATTTAAACTACTGGTGCTAGAATGTAGTCTTGAGATTGACTTTGCCTTAAGTGTTCTTGATAAATGCTGGATACTTGCTTATGAATCGTTGTTATCATCTTGCACTGAAATATTTTAAGAGCTAATTTCAGCTAGTGGAAGGCTAGATTTTATATATGAGATTGCATTTAACTCTTTCTATGATCCTGAAGAATACGATTCATTCAATTTCTTTCCAAGCAGCATTCCTCCATATGCAACTCCTTATCGCACGCGATGATTCTCCTATACCTCTTGGTTGCAATCATTTTACTATCGTTAGTCTTCCTCTTACCCAAGATACTCTTCTAATTTAGTGCCCACTGCTTAAGGGGTAAGTAGTCTGATCTGAAGTTGCTTTCATCAACTGATATTATTACTGCATCCTCTCTTAAGAACTATGATAATAGTCGACTCACCCATAAGCGCTTGCTATTATAAGCAGGATCTCTATATTTAACATTCGCCGCCTCTGTCTTCCCAAACTTCAAATGAAACTACTCTTTGAGAATTTTATGTATTGTTGAGATGCAAGGCACTTTGAATGTATACTTTAATGGCAAGCTCGTTTTCATTTCTTGCAATCGATTGTGAATATTTCTTCAGTGCACTGATAAATCCCAACTTCTTCGATGCATTCGCCAACAGCAGCAACCAGCTGCTCATTATCTCTCTCCCTTCTCTTGCCAGATTTTTTGGTTTTTAAGGATGCAATATTTTGGTTTTCAACTCATGCTTAAACTTCTCAACAGTTCTTGATACAAACTCTGCTGTCACTCGCAACTTCTTAGAAATTTACTTTGGCTTCAACTAATCTTCCATATACATTCTTACTATCTCAAGTCGCTTATTTGCAAGCTTTGCTTCTCGAGGCTTTAAAAGGGATTGTTTTCTTAAAGATGATTAGAGTTTAGCTGCTTTGAATTTAAATCAGAGATAGAAATCCAGTTTGAATCAATTGCGTTGATTGCTTATCTTTAGATCCAGATATCTAAATATAATTTGGATTAGAGTGATTCTTAGATTTTAGATTATTCTACTTACCAACTTTGATTTGCGAAAATTATTTAAGAACTGCCAAGGTATTAGCAGAGAGAATCGTCGCTATGCATACTCTTCAAATCTATCATGTCTTTTAAATATGCATCGATTCCTTCTAATGGCATCTTTATAATTAATCCTCCTTATAAGGAATCCTCTTGAGGAGGAATCTCACCAGAGTTGAGCAGAGTTCCAGTATTGTATGAATATTTTGCAGGAGCAACCACTTGCACGAAATTCTTTCCTAAAATCACAGGTCCCCACTTTGTAATTTGCTTATCTTAAACCTTGATTCAACTTTGCTTGATTTTTTGAAATGAATGCTGGCTTAGTTGATCGTCGCTGACGATCGAGTGTTGCGATAGCTCTTGCAAAGATTGCGATAGTTTTTCAGATTGCTTGCTAAGGAGATTTGATTTTAGCGCTGCTTTCATTTTTAAATTAGAAGTATTTAATATAATAACTTAGTGTAATAGTATATTTTAAAATTCAAGATTTTCATTGATAGCTTAAATTAATCTTATAACTACATGCTTATATTAAACTTAATATTGAGCTATCTTAAGACTATTATATTATGTTAATATTATTAATTATCAAACTTGCTAATGTAGCGCTCCTTCATAACAGATTCGCGAGGATAAGTTCTCACTGGAACTTAAGTGCTTCAATTCATGGATCAGTCACTTGAGCAATACACAATCGTCTTTGGCATTCAGCTTGCCTTTCACACTATCAGAACCATATAAATCTAAGGTGTATTCCTGGGTGACAACTAAGAGCTTATCTTATTTGTGATCGAAATCATGAACTTCAGGTACAGACCTGCTTAAACATAAGAGATGGGTTGAGCAATGCATTGCAAGTTTAAGCAAGCTTAGAATTATTATGTTTGATTAATTGCAACTGTTAAGCAATATAATATGCAAAGAGGTTTATGCAACCTCGCAATTGATGCTTTATTATTAATAAGTTATTATTTTATAATCAATAATTATATCAAAGAATGAAGTCAAGCAAAACTACGAAGCAGCACTGCTTCACTTTCAATCATTCATCTAAAGCACCTGGTGGATACATCTTAGAAATATATAAGGCAAGTAATTTAGCAATGTTGATGCATTCGCAAAGTATAGGTGATCGACGAGCGATTCAAGCGCACATTCAAGTTTTAAGTTGATCCGCAAAGAGGTTTCAAGAATGTTGTAATTTTGGAGGTTGCAGAGAACGAATCAGTTGTTGCAGTAACCTATATGTGGTGCGGATATCACAACGTATGGATTTATCCATTCAAGAAGGAAGACCCATACATGCACTAAGTGTTTATACTTCTTGATCCTGAAGATTCTTCTGATGGTTGGTTCTTCAGCTTTGATAATGACAGTCTAATTCAAGTAGAGTAAGCAATTTAAATCAAACTATAGCTAACGCGCAATTTATAGTTAAATCAGGAGAATACAGGAATACTATAAATAAGTATGATGAGGAAGTGAGAAAGCAGTTGACTTCTCAAGTAATGCCAGAACCCTAAGAATTCGTTGGAGCAGTAAATTTCTCTGTGTGATTAAGATGAATAGTTAGTTATTAAAAGCAGCTAAACTGCGCTGGTGATAACACCCTCTATACTTACACTTTGTTAAATTACCTAAGTATTTACTAATACTTTAAAGCGCTAATCTGATTAAATTTAGTTAAACCTAAATTGCCTTTATTGACTAAAGTAGCATTTACACTTTAAGAGTGATTTATAAAACTATATAATATGTAGTAATTTTATAATTTAAATGCAATGCTTTTACTGCTAGTTGTAAACCTCTTTGAGATTTTACTATGTTGTTACTCAAATTATCACTCAAACTAATCATAGTCTGTAAAATAATCTAAAGCTATGTAACTTCCTAACCTAAAAGTCGTAAATCAGATAATTGAATCTAAAAAGAATTACAGCGGTTAATATACACCTATTTTCATAAAAACTAAAACCTCTCTGATTTCAGATTATTTTAATTCAAGGCTCGCACAATAGTAAATAAAACAGAAACTTTAATCGCCTAACAAAGTCCTAATTTAATCTAAAAATTATCCTACCTAACCTAAAGTTTTGATGTTTGAGAATAATTGCAACTTTAATTACAATGAATATGATGCTGAACATTATTATTGAAGTAAATCACCTATAAAAAGATTAATAAAAATAGCTCGAGGTTTGATTATCACTAGTACATAAGAGATCTCTTCTAAATGCGCGCATTTTTTATTTTACCTTAGTCCTATAAAAAAATATTAATAAAATACTTAGCTGAGTAGTTTCTGTTTGATTTGACTCTGTCTATGTTCTCTGCTATTGATTCCTCTGATTTATTCTTTGCTAAAAATACTTACCATTTTGTAAAGATTAGACAAGTCAGGATGAGTTTCTTCGTGCTTCCCCTTTGTACACATTTGTGAATTAAAGCTTCCAATATCTATTGATTCAAAGATGTGAAGGTTGGCTACTTCTCAGCTAGCGTCTTCCAGTACCCACTAGTGAGAGGGATCTCCGCGCAAGAACGATAAAATCTTCCAATATATTTTAAGCCTTCTCACCCCCTCGATCCAGTCAAAAAAAGCTTCCAATATCATTTAGTTGACCACCCAAAACTCATCCTAAATAAAATATTACACTGCCTTCCTTAAGTAGGGCTTGCACCACCACCACTAATTTTAATATTCAAGTGGTTGGTAAGTAGTGATTCAGCAAAACTAGGTCTTGATTTTAATTTAATGAAGTCTTGATTTTTGATTTTATTTAACACTTTATTGCAACAACATGATTAATGTTGCTTCACATTAAAGCCCTTAGCAGCTACAAATTAAAGCTACTGCTCAGTATATAAAGAGCAGTGCTGTTTTACTTTATTATCTTTTCAATTACCTTTAATTATTTGTGAAATCTTGGGCATTAATTTTCTAAATCAAAGCGCTTATTTAGAATACCTAAACTCCTTAAAGAATATTATTCAACTATAGATTTAACCTTAATGCTCTGCGAGTTAATTAAGAATTAGTTTGACTATGATTATTAGTCGATCAGCTTGTCAGTTCAAACTTTAAAGCTTTGATTTGTAGCAAATACTAAAAGTGCAAAAAAACGCAATAAACCAGAGAGATTCATACAGATTTTAATTAGCTACTTATTTATACTCTTGAATGGAGGGTATCCAACCATAGGCTGCGGCTGGACCCTAATGCTCCCGAGTAGAAGGAGCATGTTAGATTGTGGGATCCATAAAATTTATGGTAAACCCAAAGTATTGAGGGTAAAAATTGAGGGCAAAAAAAATTTGGCCTATTCTAAATTTTTAATGTGAAAGAATTATGAAATTCGCTGGCTTAATAGGCCTTGATCCATACAACTTGATCATACAGCTGGATTATACAACTGGAGCTGTACAACTTGGATTCTTACAACCTAAGGTTGAGTCTTGTATATTTTGTCTCTAATGCAGCTTTATAACTTTTTGTTGAACACTTTATGTACTTAGCGATTTCTTAATACACTTTTGCATGAATTTTTGAGATATCTTCAGGATATCTTCCTGGAACCATACAACCTTGAGATATCTTCATCTGGAACCATACAACCTTAGAGTGGATTCTTACAACTTAGCATCTCTAATTCGACTAAACCACTTCAAATAGAACTCTATGACTTATATATGATGTTGCTATACTCTATTGCATTGATTGGAGGTGTTATGGAGGTATAGTGATTAGAAGGGGTAAGAAATGACGAGTTTGACTTTAGAGAGGTTTTTGACTTCTTAACCATAGTATTGCTTAGAATTTAGGTCTATTCTCAAACTAAAGACCAATTGACTTAACTTACCCAACTCTCACCTAATCATGGCAAACCCATCCAAATCATCATTAATCGTCTCAGAGGCATCGAAAACATCATTAGAGTTGAAGTCAGAGCTCTTGGCAAAAATCGATGTTTCAAGATAGGGACTCAAACTGTTGGTTTGAAAGCTGTTATAAACTGTCATTAAATACTAAGAATTTTTGAAGTTTGGGCCTCTCATATTCTAACCCATATGCATCAGATCAGCTTGTATTTGCATTTATATATGCATCACTGTTGTGTTGTATCATATCAATGTAGTAAGGCTCGCCAATCATAAAGTAGGCAGAGCTATTAGCAATATTCTCGAAAATTTTCATAAGTCTTGAAATTGGAGATATCTTCAGGATATCTTCCTGGAACCATACAGCCTAAGGGTGGAACCATACAACCTTAAACCCCAAAATTTGATAAAATCTCATAATAATGCAAAATTTTTGCCTGATATTTGTGCATATGAATATTGCAATCGATTGCTGCGTTATTTAGTCATTGAGGAGAGTGCAATCGCAAAGTAGAATAAAGGTAAATTAGATTAAAGAGTATAGTGCTAGAGATTAGGTTGTGAATGTATTAGGGAAGGATTATTAATAGTTTGCGAATTAGTCACTGACAGTTGTTTAAGAACTCGATTTCATCCTTAAGGTGCATGATATGTCTTGGGTAGTCTGCTTCAATCATGCCTAAGAGTTCATTAGCAAGATCTTTGATAGTGATCTTGCCAGACCAGAGTTGTTGCACTTAGCCATAGCCTCGTCCAATTCTTGCATAGCACAATGAATCGAAATTTTTATTTTCATTCAATTGGTTGAATATAGATTTGCTCAACTTATTGCACCATCCTAAGAATTGCTTTTTAAGAGCAATCATTCTGATATTAATGTTGTCTCATTTCAAATGAAGCAAGCTTTGATATACCAAGTCATGAAAACTAATTGCTGCTGCGCAACAAAAGTAGTAGAATTGCAAACAACCTTTGTAATAGCAAATGTTTCCAAACTTAATTTATGCACAATTGTCTCATTTTCGTTTCTCTCAAATAAACAAAATGCATCTTCTACTCTGAATACTCTGAATGCTCTGCAACTCTCTTCTAAGTTCTTGCTATGTATTGAAATGCTTATTAGCCTCTATTTTAGTTCAAGATGACAAATCTCTCTCATTATAAGTTTCATTTGTGAGAAACTTAAATTATATGTAAATTTGGGCATTTTGCATTAATCAACATTGAGCAAGCATGATCAATCAATTGATCAAGAACCATCAATAAATTTCTCTATATAGTTTGAAGAACACTGCTTAGGACAACTGCAAGGATATTGTTTTCGTTTATTAATCAATTAATTATTTATTGATAATGATTTTATCGCTACACTGCATCACTCGCTGATTTAAGTTTGACTGTGATTAAACTTTTGCTAACGCTTGCTAAGATTAGATAGCTAGCGTCGCAATCATTGAATTTGAGAATATCGTTCATATTATAAATCAGTTGCATTGCAAGACAAACTTTTCAGATATGTGAACTATTGGTCATTGATTGCTTGCATCACTTTCATATTTTTAGCGCTAAGTTAATTTTTAATATATATACTATTAAATTTTGCATCATTGCTTATATATTTTCAATCGAAATTTAAATAATAAATTAACATGCATTAATAATTAATGGCAGAAGAATCAAAGACTGCGCAGTATTTATTGCAATAGTTAAATTTTTGTTTGATTTTATGCTTCATTTTAGATTGATCCTGAGTATGCTGAATTTCGGTCGCGGAATAGCATAGCACTAAATATTATGAATAAATTTGATTTTACTATATGTTTTATTTAAAGCAAGACCCAACATAGAGTGTTGGATCTTCCGCAGGCTGCTTTAAATAAAAACATATAGTAAAATCAAATTTATTCATAATATTTAGTGCTATGCTATTCCGCGACTGAAATTCAGCATACTCAGGATCAATCTAAAATGAAGCATAAAATCAAACAAAAATTTAACTATTGCAATAAATACTGCGCAGTCTTTGATTCTTCTGCCATTAATTATTAATGCATGTTAATTTATTATTTAAATTTTGATTGAAAATATATAAGCAATGATGCAAAATTTGATAGTATTATATATTAAAAATTAACTAGTGCTAAAAATATGAAAGTGATGCAAGCAATCAATGACCAATAGTTCACATATCTGAAAAGTTTGTCTTGCAATGCAACTGATTTATAATATGAACGATATTCTCAAATTCAATGATTGCGACGCTAGCTATCTAATCTTAGCAAGCGTTAGCAAAAGTTTAATCACAGTCAAACTTAAATCAGCGAGTGATGCAGTGTAGCGATAAAATCATTATCAATAAATAATTGATTGATTAATAAACGAAAACAATATCCTTGCAGTTGTCCTAAGCAGTGTTCTTCAAACTATATAGAGCAATTTATTGATGGTTCTTGATCAATTGATTGATCATGCTTGCTCAATGTTGATTAATGCAAAATGCCCAAATTTACATATAATTTAAGTTTCTCACAAATGAAACTTATAATGAAGAGATTTGTCATCTTGAACTAAAATAGAGGCTAATAAGCATTTCAATACATAGCAAGAACTTAGAAGAGAGTTGCAGAGCATTCAGAGTATTCAGAGTAGAAGATGCATTTTGTTTATTTGAGAGAAACGAAAATGAGACAATTGTGCATAAATTAAGTTTGGAAACATTTGCTATTACAAAGGTTGTTTGCAATTCTACTACTTTTGTTGCGCAGCAGCAATTAGTTTTCATGACTTGGTATATCAAAGCTTGCTTCATTTGAAATGAGACAACATTAATATCAGAATGATTGCTCTTAAAAAGCAATTCTTAGGATGGTGCAATAAGTTGAGCAAATCTATATTCAACCAATTGAATGATAATAAAAATTTCGATTAATTGTGCTTTGCAAGAATTGGACGAGGCTATGGCTAAGTGCAACAACTCTGGTCTGGCAAGATCACTATCAAAGATGTTGCTAATGAACTCTTAGGCATGATTGAAGCAGACTACCCAAGACATATCATGCACCTTAAGGATGAAATCGCGTTCTTAAACAACTGTCAGTGACTAATTCGCAAACTATTAATAATCCCTTCCCTAATACATTCACAACCTAATCTCTTGCACTATACTCTTTAATCTAATTTTCCTTTATATCATACTTTGTGATTGCACTCTCCTCAATGACTAAATAATGCAGCAATCGATTGCAATATTCATATGCACATATATCAGGCAAAAATTTTGCATTATTATGAGATTTTATTAAATTTTGGGTTTTAAGGTTGTATGGTTCCACCTTAGGCTGTATGGTTCCAGGAAGATATCCTGAAGATATCTCAAATTTCAAGGCTTGTGAAAATTTTCGAGAATATTGCTTATAGCTCTGCCTACTTTATGATTGGCGAGCCTTACTTCATTGATATGATACAACACAACAGTGATGCATATATAAATGCAAATACAAGCTGATCTGATGTATATGGGTTAGAATATGAGAGGCCAAACTTCAAAAATTCTTAGTATTTCATGACAGTTTATAACAGCTTTCAAACCAACAGTTTGAGTCTCTATCTTGAAACATCGATTTTTGCCTAAGAGCTCTGACTTCAACTCTAATGATGTTTTCGATGCCTCTGATACGATTAATGATGATTTGGATGGGTTTGGCATGATTAGGTGAGAGTTGGGTATGTTAAGTCAATTGGTCTTTAGTTTGAGAATAGACCTAAATTCTTAGCAATACTATGGTTAAGAAGTCAAAAACCTCTCTAAAGTCAAACTTGTCATTTCTTACCCCTTCTAATCACTATACCTCCATAACACCTCCAATCAATGCAATAGAGTATAGCAACATCATATATAAGTGATAGAGTTCTATTTGAGGTGGTTTAGTCGAATTAGAGATGCTAAGTTGTAAGAATCCACTCTAAGGTTGTATGGTTCCAGATGAAGATATCCTGAAGATATCTCCAGGTTGTATGGTTCCAGGAAGATATCCTGAAGATATCTCAAAAATTCATGCAAAAGTGTATTAAGAAATCGCTGCGTATGTTAATTGCTCAACATAAAGTTGTATAGCTGCATTAGATACAAAATATGCAAGACTCAATCTTAGGTTGTAAGAATCCAAGTTGTACAGCTCCAGTTGTATGAATCCAGCTGTATGACTCCAGATTGTATGGTTCCAGGCCTATTTAAGCCAGCGAATTTCATAATTCATTATCACATTAAAAATTCTAGAATTGGCCAAAATTTTTACTTTTGCCCTCAAACTTTTTACCCTCCATACTTTGGGGTTTACCATTAATTTTATGGATCCCACAATCTAACATGCTCCTTCTACTCGGGAGCATTAGGGTCCAGCCGCAGCCTATGGTTGGATACCCTCCATTCAAGAGTATAAATAAGTAGCTAATTAAAATCTGTATGAATCTCTCTGGTTTATTGCGTTTTTTTGCACTTTTAGTATTTGCTACAAATCAAAGCTTTAAAGTTTGAACTGACAAGCTGATCGACTAATAATCATAGTCAAACTAATTCTTAATTAACTCGCAGAGCATTAAGGTTAAATCTATAGTTGAATAATATTCTTTAAGGAGTTTAGGTATTCTAAATAAGCGCTTTGATTTAGAAAATTAATGCCCAAGATTTCACAAATAATTAAAGGTAATTGAAAAGATAATAAAGTAAAACAGCACTGCTCTTTATATACTGAGCAGTAGCTTTAAATTTGTAGCTGCTAAGGGCTTTAATGTGAAGCAACATTAATCATGTTGTTGCAATAAAGTGTTAAATAAAATCAAAAATCAAGACTTCATTAAATTAAAATCAAGACCTAGTTTTGCTGAATCACTACTTACCAACCACTTGAATATTAAAATTAGTGGTGGTGGTGCAAGCCCTACTTAAGGAAGTCAGTGTAATATTTTATTTAGGATGAGTTTTGGGTGGTCAACTAAATGATATTGGAAGCTTTTTTTTGACTGGATCGAGGGGGTGAGAAGGCTTAAAATATATTGGAAGATTTTACTCGTTCTTGCTCGGAGATCCCTCTCACTAGTGGGTACTGGAAGACGCTAGCTGAGCAGTATCCAACCTTCACATTTTTTGAATTTATTGATATTGGAAGCTTTAATTCATAAATGTGTACAAAGGGGAAGCACGAAGAAACTCATCCTGACTTGTCTAATCTTTACAAAATGGTAAGTATTTTTAGGAAAGAATCAATCAGAGGAATCAATAGCAGAGAACATAGACAGAGTCAAATCAAACAGAAACTACTCAGCTAAGTATTTTATTAATATTTTTTTATAGGACTAAGTTAAGAATTAAAAAATGCGCGCATTTAGTAGAGATCTCTTATGTACTAGTGATAATCAAACCTCGAGCTATTTTTATTAATCTTTTTATAGGTGATTTACTTCAATAATAATGTTCAGCATCATATTCATTGTAATTAAAGTTGCAATTATTCTCAAACATCAAAACTTTAGGTTAGGTAGGATAATTTTTAGATTAAATTAGGACTTTGTTAGGCGATTAAAGTTTCTGTTTTATTTACTATTGTGCGAGCCTTGAATTAAAATAATCTGAAATCAGAGAGGTTTTAGTTTTTATGAAAATATGTGTATATTAACCGCTGTAATTCTTTTTAGATTCAATTATCTGATTTACGACTTTTAGGTTAGGAAGTTACATAGCTTTAGATTATTTTACAGACTATGATTAGTTTGAGTGATAATTTGAGTAACAACATAGTAAAATCTCAAAGAGGTTTACAACTAGCAGTAAAAGCATTGCATTTAAATTATAAAATTACTACATATTATATAGTTTTATAAATCACTCTTAAAGTGTAAATGCTACTTTAGTCAATAAAGGCAATTTAGGTTTAACTAAATTTAATCAGATTAGCGCTTTAAAGTATTAGTAAATACTTAGGTAATTTAACAAAGTGTAAGTATAGAGGGTGTTATCACCAGCGCAGTTTAGCTGCTTTTAATAACTAACTATTCATCTTAATCACACAGAGAAATTTACTGCTCCAACGAATTCTTAGGGTTCTGGCATTACTTGAGATGTCAACTGCTTTCTTACTTCCTCATCATACTTATTTATAGTCTTTCTGTATTCCCTTGATTTAACTATAAATTGCGCGTTAGCTATAGTTTGATTTAAATTGCTTACTCTACTTGAATTAGACTGTCATTATCAAAGCTGAAGAACCAACCATCAGAAGAATCTTCAGGATCAAGAAGTATAAACACTTAGTGCATGTATGGGTCTTCCTTCTTGAATGGATAAATCCATACGTTGTGATATCCGCACCACATATAGGTTACTGCAACAACTGATTCGTTCTCTGCAACCTCCAAAATTACAACATTCTTGAAACCTCTTTGCGGATCAACTTAAAACTTGAATGTGCGCTTGAATCGCTCGTCGATCACCTATACTTTGCGAATGCATCAATATTGCTAAATTACTTGCCTTATATATTTCTAAGATGTATCCACCAGGTGCTTTAGATGAATGATTGAAAGTGAAGCAGTGCTGCTTCGTAGTTTTGCTTGACTTCATTCTTTGATTTAATTTTTGATTATAAAATAATAACTTATTAATAATAAAGCATCAATTGCGAGGTTGCATGAACCTCTTTTTGCATATTATATTGCTTAACAGTTGCAATTAATCAAACATAATAATTCTAAGCTTGTTTAGGTTTGCAATGCATTGCTCAACCCATCTCTTATGTTTAAGCAGGTCTGTACCTGAAGTTCATGATTTCGATCACAAATTATATTAGCTCTTAGTTGTCACCCAGGAATAGACCTTAGATTTATATGGTTCTGATAGTGTGAAAGGCAAGCTGAATGCCAAAGACGATTGTGTATTGCTCAAGTGACTGTTCCATGAATTGTAGCACTTAAGTTCCAGTGAGAACTTATCCTCGCGAATCTGTTATGAAGGAGCGCTGCATTAGCAAGTTTGATAATTAATAATATTAACATAATATAATAGTCTTAAGATAGCTCGATATTAAGTTTAATATAAGCATGTAGTTATAAGATTAATTTAAGCTATCAATGAAAATCTTGAATTTTAAAATATACTATTACACTAAGTTATTATATTAAATACTTCTAATTTAAAAATGAAAGCAGCGCTAAAATCGAATCTCCTTAGCGAGCAATCTGAAAAACTATCGCAATCTTTGCAAGAGCTATCGCAACACTCGATCGTCAGTGACGATCATCTAAGCCAGCATTCATTTCAAAATATCAAGCAAAGTTGAATCAAGGTTTAAGATAAGCAAATTACAAAGTGGGGTCCTGTGATTTTAGGAAAGAATTTCGTGCAAGTGGTTGCTCCTGCAAAATATTCATACAATACTGGAACTCTGCTCAACTCTGGTGAGATTCCTCCTCAAGTGGATTCCTTATAAGGAGGGTTAATTATAAAGATGCCATTAGAAGGAATCGATGCATATTTGAAAGACGTGATAGATTTGAAGAGTATGCATAGCGACGATTCTCTCTGCTAATACCTTGAGCAGTTCTTAAATAATTTTCGCAAATCAAAGTTGGTAAGTAGAATAATCTAAAATTTAAGAATCACTCTAATGCAAATTATATTTAGATATCTGGATCTAAAGATAAGCAATCAACGCAATTGATTCAAACTGGATTTCTATCTCTGATTTAAATTCAAGGCAGCTAAACTCTAATCATCTTTAAGAAAGCAATCCCTATTTAAAGCCTCGAGAAGCAAAGCTTGCACATAAGTGACTTGAGATAGTAAGAATGTATATGGAAGATTAGTTGAAGCCAAAGTAAATTTTTAAGAAGTTGCGAGTGACAGCAGAGTTTGTATCAAGAACTGTTGAGAAGTTTAAGCATGAGTTGAAAACCAAAGTATTGCATCCTTAAAAACCAAAAAATCTGGCAAGAGAAGGGAGAGAGATAATGAGCAGCTGGTTGCTGCTGTTGGCGAATGCATCGAAGAAGTTGGGATTTATCAGTGCACTGGAAGAAATATTCACAATCGATTGCAAGAAATGAAAACGAGCTTGCCATTAAAGTATACATTCAAAGTGCCTTGCATCTCAACAATACATAAAATTCTCAAAGAGTAGTTTCATTTGAAGTTTGGGAAGACAGAGGCGGCGAATGTTAAATATAGAGATCCTGCTTATAATAGCAAGCGCTTATGGGTGAGTCGACTATTATCATAGTTCTTAAGAGAGGATGCAGTAATAATATCAGTTGATGAAAGCAACTTCAGATCAGACTACTTACCCCTTAAGCAGTGGGCATTAAATTAGAAGAGTATCTTGGGTAAGAAGAAGACTAACGATAGTAAAATGATTGCAATCAAGAGGTATAGGAGAATCATCGCGTGCGATAAGGAGTTGCAGTATGGAGGAATGCTGCTTGGAAAGAAATTGAATGAATCGTATTCTTCAGGATCATAGAAAGAGTTAAATGCAATCTCATATATAAAATCTAGCCTTCCACTAGCTGAAATCAGCTCTTAAAATATTTTAGTGCAAGATGATAACAACGATTCATAAGCAAGTATCCAGCATTCATCAAGAACACTTAAGGCAAAGTCAATCTCAAGACTACATTCTAGCACCAGTAGTTTAAATAAGTTGGCTAAACAATCGATTTTGTTGAAATCTGAAAAATCATCAATCAGTTCTAAAGTAAGCCATTTGATCATAGTTTTTATTGAACAACTTATAGAAGTCAGCCATTTTACATACTCCTCCTCGATAGAGTTTGAAAGCAAGACAGACATTGAATAAAAATTTATCTCCTATTCCTGAAGTGGAAGACAGTGCCCAAAACTAATCGAGTACTCTGAAGAAATTCAGAAATTTGAAGTTGCAGAGCACTGTCAAGAAAGTCACTTCGGATGATGAACAGATTAAACGAATTCATTCAGGGCTCACGCCATTGATCGACCGAGTATCAAAACTAAAGTTGCAATCGACTTTGAAGAAATCAAGCAGGTCTTTGTTAAGTTAGAGATAGAGAGAAGTGATTCAGCTAACTCCTAGAAAGCTATCGCTCTCAGTTTTAAGCAACTCGAATATAGATGAGAGTAAGTATAAGAAGTTGAATTTGCAAGTTGATGGTTGTTGCATGTTGATAGTCTATGATATGTTGGTTCTATACTTGACTTTGATAAACTATTCTATTGAACTGATTTGGAGCGATTACTTATCTTTGATAGCATTAAGAGCGAGAGAGATGCAATTCGAAAAGTAATATCTGAAAATGATTCGATGATTTAAACTACCATGCTAGATGAAGATACCCTGAAGATATCTCTTGGGTTGCATGGTTCCAATCAAGAGTTGCACGGATCCGCGCTAAGGTTGTATAGATCCATGTTGTATGATTCCAGGATGTATGGATCCAGGTTGTATGAATACAAGTTGTATGGATCTGCTCTTACATTACAGGATTCAGCACTTAGGTTGTATGGTTCCAGATGAAGACACCTTGAAGATATCTCAAGGTTGCATGGTTCCAGAATCCACAAAATCAACATATCTAACTTTAGACTCCAAATCATTATGCATACTTCCATCAGACTATTATCATGACAACTCTGCTATCGTTCTCAAATTTATTCAACCTCTCTTATAGGTGACCTATAACCAAATCAGAGCCAACTTGAAGAATCAAAGGATGGTATCAAACCCATAGCATTGTTGTCAGATCAAATCCAGCTTAATTTAAACTATAAACCAATCTCACAATATCAAAAGGAAATGCTTGCCAATTTAGGTGATTATGGTTTAAAAGCTAGGCAGTTGTCTATTGAAAAATAAATAATGAAGAGATAGCAATACTCTATGAGTCTGATAGCTGCAATTGCGGTTGATAGAGTGGTATCGACTCAAATAATTGAAGGAGGATTCGATTCAGTACTATTCGAAAACTTTATCTATCAGACGCTAAGAAGTATAAGAACTGACAAAGATTTATGCAATAAGAAGGTGGTGCTCTTGATGGATAATGCGATAATTCATAAATATTCAGAGATGCTTGCGACTGCTCGTCGCTTCAAAGTCAATGTTCTTTTCAACGCAGAATACTCGCCCTGGCTCAACCCAATCGAATAGTTGTTTGCTTTTATCAAGAAGAACCTCAAGCAGTAGAATATTAATAGCAAGTAAGTATACTATGATAACTAAAATTTAGAGTGCAGCTGGTCAAGCGCATCCAAGAGATTATCGAAAATATGAGCGAGGATGATTTTCGAGGACTCTGGGCATTCAGCATCAAGAAGTGGATTCATACTATGAGGTATGGCTTTGTTTGAGATACTACTCAACACTTAGAATTGCACCTTAAAATGAAAATCCTAAAAGTGCTTATAATTCTTGCATCATCTATACTTCTGTTACTACTATTGCTGTTGCTATTACTACTGCTACTAATACTGTAATTAAAATAAAACCTCTCTCAATTAAAATGCGATCTACGTATTAAAACACATAGATTAATTATAAATCACTGTATTTTTAAAATCTCTAATTCATATTTTATAGTTTATTATTGCATATGAAGTCAAACATGGAAACTAAGACTGACTTCTCAATTTTCCTTGTAAAAATCAGAAATTCGATTGGGTTCACTCCTGGCTTTGATCAATTTGACACCAAACTTATTCTAAATCAATCCTATTTAAATTCGAGAAATCGCAAAAAAATCTCAATTAGCGCGAGGTGATGCTGCATATACTACTTTATTTTCAATTTGAGAGTACTACTCCCAATGGCATAGTTGACTTGACTGCGATAGCAATCGATACAATGCTTCTCATAAATGCATGCTCTGACTATTGATAAATTACAGTTTTCTGGATGCAAAACTAAAATGCCTAATTAAAGTTGTAAGACTATACTCAACACAATCACAATACCTTGATCGATTACTGGATTTGAGCTCCTGCTCACTCAAAATCATAACAAACAGTAAATTGAAACTAATAGACAGAATCATCGAGCAGCTAGCAGGCCTTAAGATTTATGACTAAAATCGATGAATTCAAGTTGATAGAGCTGACTTAGCGTATTGATCATGAATTTCAGTTCATAAAGCGGATTTGACGACTTTGAGAATAAAAGTGGGGTTTTTTGGAAATTTTTAGCAGCGCAGTGTCATTACTTCTACTATCGCACGTTCATGCCAGTTTTGGTTTTTTTAGACTGAATCCACTCAAAAATATCAATAATTGCGCGACTGCGCTCAATCTATATCCAGCAATCACGATCTCGCCGATTCAAAGCAAATTTGACCATATACTAAAATTTTTCAAGATTTTGACCTCTCCTCTCTAAATTGACTTTGGTCACTCCATATTTTGTAAAAATGACCAATTATACTAAATGCAGCTGACAACCACGATTTTTCTCGATTTTGGCCACAAGAACCCTAAAATAATAACTTTCACTAATAAAATCCACTTTGGTCATTTATGAGGACACTTTGAGTGTAAATGCGCGGTTTGACCCCGATATTGGCTATTAAACAAAAATATGACAGACATGAATGCAAACACAAAATTTGACCACTTTGGTCATGGGTCTCCACTTTGGACATTTTAAAGAGAAGTATGATGATTCATATCGATTTTGACCTCAAACGCATATAAAAGTGACCCCTTCATAATGAAAAATAGCAATTTGACCCCTTTTCGCAAATTCGACCTTGCACGAAGTATATAAGCAGTAAATATATATATAATTAATTTTACATTTTAATTTTCACATTTCCCCGATTCGAATGTATTTTATCAATATAGGCAAAATTAATTTTACTCAAATTAATATATTTATTTTATGCAATTAGAAGGATTTAGGCTAGTTTAAATTTAATTCTCTGAATTTGAAATTGTACAATGATATTACATTAAATTCATTAACAAAAATGGAATAAATGGATTTTTAAGTACTAATATTTATATTGTGTTTTACAGGATTTATAGAACTTATCATTTTCGAAAGTTAGGTAAGTAAACTTTTTATCATTTTTATTCTATTTTATAATTAAGCTAAAATTAAAATTAAATTTCTATTTATAATTTTTGCAAGATATAGATTTATGTTCATTTGCAATAGCATTAAACTAGGTTTAATTTATAGTTATTTATAATTACTAATATTAAATTAAGGGTGGATTTCAAATTCAAACTTGGTAAGTTTAACTTTACAATTTATTGATCATTATATTTCTAATTTTATATAAAATATGAGAGTATAAATTATTGCATTAATTTAATATAAGATCAATTTGGAAATTATATTAATGCTTTATTTAACTCATTCTCTCTTAAAGGAAATTAAATTAATTTAAATTTAAATTAATTATATATAATTTAGAGTAATGGTTAAGGGGAGGATAAGAGAATTATAAGGCAAATATAAGGTTAGTTTATAATTTAATAGTATAGTCATAATTAATTATTAAAGAATTTTATTTATAATAAAAATTAATTTAGTTTAAGAATTATTTTTGATTTAATTCAAATATGTTGCTTAGATTTAATCTTTCATTAGTGAATAAAATGCAAATTTTCAATTAAAAATGATTTAAATATTCATATTTAATGCAGATTAAATTAAAAATTATTTATGTAAGTGTCTTAGATATTTTAGGATTTTAAATATTCATTTTTAGAAATTAAATTAAAATTAAAATCAAACTTAAATTACAAACTTTAACTTTCTTACTTTCTAATTTTGGATTTAATTCATTAATTAAATCAACAATATATTTAATTAATATATGATTGCTCATTATTTTAATTTAAAATATAAATATAAATCTCCTACCTTCTTTAATTCTTATTTATTTATTATTTTTATATAAATTTTTGCTATTCCAATTATTGCTATTGAAATTCCTTCACATTTTCCTATAAAAATGATTAATTTTTCATAATTTAAATTAAATTAATTATTAAATTAAGATATAGATATTAAAAGGATTATTAATAATGAATTAATAATTAATTAATTCAAATAAATTATTATTATTGCTCTTAATTTTCCATTTTAATTTAAATTTAATTTATTTATTTTACTTACTTTAGATTTATTACTTTTCAATAATTCTTGATTATTGATTTATTTGAGCAAGAAATTTAAGTTTTGAAGAAATTAAGAAGATAATTCAAAGATTTAAAGAAGTTAAATGACATAAATAATTAATTAATTAAGACTAGAGACATAATATATATATTTATACATTTAATCTATTAATATATTTTAATTTTGGGCTGATTATTAAGTGATTCTTAAGTAGATTTTACATTTAATTAAGGATAATTCTAAATTGATTTTCAATTTTATGATGAAAATCCTAATCATACTTAGTATAAAACACGAAATTATATCAAGGCCAGTTTAAATTTCCAATTAATTCGTAGTATCAAAAACAAAAAGTTCAATGATTATTTTTAATCATTATCCAAGAAAAGTATTTTTAAATTCAAATTTTAATTTATCTAATTTAATTGCTTTGTGATTTAAATTTTCCATTTTTAAGCTAGAAAAAATCTAAAATGTCATTCACTAAGAAAAGTAGTAGTAAGAAACCCAATTTAATGAAACTAAAATCAAATTAATTTATTTTTGATTTATTTTGTTGAAAGTTGTAAAGATCTGTTTAAAAAAATATGGTAAAATTAATTTACAAAAAACCCTTCTTATAATTCAGTGAATTATCTGAGGGACCCCTTGAGAATTAAAAAAGTTGATTTAGTTGGTTGAATTAGTAAGGTATCATAATCTTTCTCAAGCCGAGAACTTTTTTTTATTTTAATTATTATAATTTTTAATTTATTCTTCCTGAATTTATACTAAAAAAAAACTAAATATTTAAAATTCTTGAAAATTTTAATGGAGAAATTTTGTGGATAAATATTTTACCAATAATTATAATTATAATATTAAATAAAAAATAAACTTGATAGTTTCTCCCACTCTTTATTTATTACTAATACTTATTATTATTATTTCTTTTATTCTTAAACTTGACTTTAGCTGGACTTACTTTCTGAAAACTTTCTTTTTCCATTTTTATTACTTTGATATTATATAAATTATTGAATCATAAATCTTTTTAACTTAAATTGACTTATTATATTTTTACTTTTTGGATTAATTATTAATTGAAAATGGATTATTAACTTTTAATTTAACCTTAAAATTTATTGATTCTTATAAAATCTCAAAGATTTTAGTCTTTAAAATTATAAAATGACTTATTGGCTTTTAGAGAAAATATTATTTATATACCATAAATGCTGTTATAACATGTTCTATAGACATGTAGAGTGAAAGTTAATTCTTAAATAAATAAAGGCAGAAAATTTATAGTAAATTAAGCAAGTAACTTAGAAGTTATGAAAACTTCAAGTATTTATTTATTCCTAAATTTAGAATCTAAAATGGCTTAATATGAATTATTCTATTTTAAGTAACACTTTATTCCTAAATCCTTAAGGGAAATGGATTCGAGAGCTGCTGTTAATACATGATAGAAGCAGCGTCTTACTAAATTCTAATTAATTTTGCTAATATTCATGCCTAGCTCTTTCATAAATGCTGCCCAGTAGCCTCTAAAATTTATAACAAAAATTAATCTTACTTTGATGAGGCTCTTGTATTTAATGGATTTAAGTCTCTGTTCTTAATCCAAGAATACATTAATTCTACAGGTGCTATTCTATAGTGATAGGGGCCTAGAAACATTATAGGTAAACTCAATTCCATATACTTTTCATAATACTTTGAGATCTGTGATAAGGAGCATTATCAAGAAGTATTAAAGTATTTGATCTCCAGTCAGCATCAATTTATTCGAGTACTTTTATTAGCTTGTATAGAAAGTACATAAATGAATGCTAGTTAGTTCTTCCATGATTAACTGTGTAAAATAGTTCTCCCGAACTTGAAACTGCAATAATCAAATTCATTTATTTGAGTCTTTATGAATTTGTAACTCTATTTTAACATAAGGGGCAGTCCACCCTCTGTGTCTTTAATCTGTTTAATTAAGAGTGGATTCATCTATATTGATAATTCTCTTACCCTCACTTAAGCTCTCAACGAATTGCTAGGCTGCATACTATCGTTGCAGCTTACTACTATTGCTATTATGCAAATTAGAAATCTATTTGATTTACTTGTAGGTCATCATTAATTCATTCTTTAAGAATCTTCTAATCATTTGCTTGCTGCACCTAAGTTAAATATTTTTCTACAAACTATGTTGTATATCTGAAGCTTGCACTGGATAAGTATCAAACATTAGCATATTAACTATATGAGTGCGAGCTCTGCTATGAAGTTTCTTATACTTGCCTTTCTGAATTTGTTTTAAATTCCAGAATTAAGCTTTCTTTACAGGGCTCTTCAAGTATCTTCTTAATTTGTAATAAGAAATTCCAAGTCTATTCATGATTTGCTAGTAAGATAACTTTTCATGATTTCTTAGTCTAAGAGTCTCCTCTGCAATTTTAAGATCTTTCTCTTACTATATTTTCTCCTTCCCTAATTACTTTAATACTCTGCGAGGCACGGTTGCATTAAGTTGTGTGTGTTAACCAAACACTGTAAGTTAATCTTTGACTTTATGGTTCTCAATAACTTTTGCTTCAAGCAAATTTAAATCAAAATTTTCAGCTTAATCAAGTAAGCTCTAAGGTTCTAAGTCAGATTACTTATAGTCAGTGTAAAGCTTCAACACCAGTTGACCAAGACTTCTTATTTAACTATCATTAAGTATTGATTCTTTAGTTCCTTTCTTAACGGCTTATCTATAAACTTCCTTAGGGTCTATGATAAATCTATCACTTTCAAACTCTGAAATTTCATTACAAGTTTAGTTGAATAGTGAAATCATATCTCTATAACTCACTGATTCTATAATAACATCGGCGACAGTTATGTTTCTCTAGTAAAGCATGTTAGTTATTAAGTAATCTTAATTATCAAAAGAATCTCCTGATTCGTTGGAAGAGCTTGACTCTTCACTTGAGCTGTTACCATCATAATCTTTATCTTCCAATTTGAAGAATTCTGAAAGTCTTGACTGCCGTTTTTTAGAATATGATTCCATAAATGGATTCCTAAATTTAATAATAATGAATTCTCTTGGTGCTGGTAGGAATTCCGCTAGCGGAAATTGGACTGTGCTGGTAAGATTTCATTATCATGAAAAGCACTCTCTAGTTTTAGTAACGGTAGTGTCTTCCTGAATCAAAATTTACCTATATAAAATGGTGATAGGTACCTAAATTTTAAAGTTTAATGAACCAATAATAACTTACTGGTATCAATGTTTAAGAACTCGCCCAGAAATGCAAAAGTAAGAAAGAGCTATACAACTTTCTTGCCCAAGACTGCCACGCTTTCTTACCCAAAGCAAACTCCACCAACATTTATTTCCTTAAGTAAATCATAAGAGCAGAGAAAGATGTAACGATTAACTTATCCCTGTAACTGTTATTTTAGTATGTAAGGAGAGATGCAGTAAAAGTGTCAGCAGTGCCTTAAATAGATGGACTTACAGTTTAAGACTTTCTCGATCATGCAAGAGGGTCTTCAAGACTGCTGTAATACTTGCCTGATGAACGAGATTGGGTCCACCTAGACAGATAATGGATCTGCGACTTGCTCTTCACCCTAGACACCGAAGGTGTCTCCCAGATGATTCATGATGCAATGCTCTAACGAAGAGAAAAGCTAGAGTAAAACAGAGATCTCGTTATAGAAATGAGACCCGAGTTCGTGGACGCTCTCAGCAGATGCCTTAACTTTAGCAGTAAGTTTACTCTCTCTTAATTTCTTGTGTAGCTGAGCGAGGCAAGGTTGTGAATCTCGATAAGGATTCATCTAAAAGAAAGAGAACCTGTGAATAGTTAGAGGAGGTAAAGGATTATGAAGATGCTTTGAAATAAGATAAGCAAGAATTCTTGCAGTAAACTAAAAGTTGAAGCAATAACATGACAATATGGAAAGTGAGTTGCTTGACTTACGCAAGATGAAAGAGTAGTTTATGCAAGATGGTAACCTGTAGAACATGCAAAGTTAGTCTCCAAACATGAGACAGTGAATGCTGCTGCTTCTATTCCTCCACGATTCTGTATTTGCTATTAATAGCAAAGACTTGAATATGGTGAATTGCTTAAAAAAATAAGATAAATAACATAATCTTAATCTTGGTTTTCTCTCTGGATTTCTATGATTTATGTCGCTTTTAAAGTGCCTTCTCTCACTAGAAGCTGCCTTTAACCATCTTTCCATTGATTCTTCATTCTCAGGGAGCTCCGTATAAGTGCAAGTGAATGTTTTATCTCTAGCACTGCGACGAGTAGTCAACTCTCAAGTCTTGTTTTATTCTTTGATTAATTCAAGCTTTTGTTAACCTTTCAATAATCTTCTCTTTGAACTAGCAGAACTGCTTTTACTTTGGATCTCTCTCTGCTTTGAGTCTTAGTAATTTCATGATGCTACCGCTTTAAATTCCTATGCACCAATTTCTATACCTGGTCGAATGGTTTATCTTGCAGCACAGGATTTTAACTCATCTTCTCTTCAATAAGCTCTATGAGAGAAGGTTAATAAAAACCAACTTACTTTATTCACCTTATTCTACATTTTATTAAGGCTCTTTTTCTTCCTCAAGATTTTCTTGCTTCACTTCTTCAGTTGGGTTGGTGCTTCACTGTAAGCTTTCTCAGTTAGAGCAACGAGATGTTAAACGATTTCTTTCACAACTATATTTTGCTCCTAATCGTTTGCAAGTTCTGCAGAAATTGATTGTTGAGGGACCTAGTTTTATTGAAGGAAATTGCCCATAGCTTCTAATCGATTTTATAAAATTGATTATACTTAATTGTGCTTGCGATCAAGATTAAGTTCGATTTCTCTCTGTTCTTAAATGATAAGCTGCTCTTCACTATCTTTAGAAGCGTATCTATATAATACGAGTTACCACCTGCCTTTAGTGTTGAGCCTGCCAATTCTACCAATAATTAATTCTTCAGATCGTTTTGAAAAAACATCAGCAATAATTAAATATGAACCTCCATTTTAATCGATTTCATCATTTGTTTGAATGTCTGTTCCTCGTCCCTGTGACTCGTTAAGCAAGTACACGCCATAGCTTTTGCTTGCGTTCCTCAATAAATACCTGCCTTCAATCGCAGATTTAATTGCAGCAGCTTAGGAGTGGCTGAAACTTTTGAAGTCAAAGTTCGTATTCAAAAAACCTTTTTCAATAGCGCTATAATTTGTTGAAGCAACAATTAAAACTGGTGAAATAGCTACTTAATCCTTTATGATTTCCTTGATTTTTTGTAAGTAATCTCCTTGATTTGAACTAATCAGCAAGTCAGCCAGCTAAGTTTTCTTATCTCCCTACAATTTATCAAGAGTAGGGAACACCACAAGTTTGCTATGAAAAGCTAAATTAAGACAGTTCTCTTCACTTTGAGAAAGATGGCTTCCTGAAAATCCAATAATACTTTTAGCTTGCTTGTAAAAATTAAGCTAGTTCACAATGTTTTCACTGGAGCCATCGAATAAAATCTAGTCGTATTCGTCAACAAGGACGATACTCTCTTACCACACACTCTTGAATTTAGCAAGCTTCATTTATTTCTTGAGTTGTGGTTGAGTGAAGAAATAAATACCTGCACTTTATGCAAAGAAATTAAAGTTTGAATCAAGTTTCATTGCAGATATAACTTTTTGATACTTATTGAAATCTCTCTGCACTAAGTGTTCATTCTTGCCAACTATGAAGACGGATAGCTTGCTTTTAAGAGCTATAAGAATGGCTAACGCAAAACAAATTAAGGTCTTGCCATTTCCAATACCAAAATGTATTAAATGGTTTGCTTGCAGGTTTTCACAAAATAATTAATGCACAAGATTTGAGAACTGTATAATTTAAAGCCAAGATTTTGCTGTAGCTTTTCTAAGTCAGCTCTCACACTCATTCTTTCATTTTGAGGGTTTTTATTTAAGTCTATAGCGAGTTAATGAAAGATATTTGCATTCTCAAAGAGTTAAAGTAAGTCTACAATTGTTTTATCAGAGAATACTTCCATTTTTCGGGGTAAATGTAAAATTCTTTGAATTTCAGAGCTATCTCCATTAAGACAATTCTCAATGATATTGTTGTTGAGAATTACATTTTTTTCAATTTAAGTTTCTATAATTTAATGCTGAAGCTTCTGAATTTGAGAAATCTTGCCAACCCACTGCACGTCTCTGCTCTACAATCTTTAGGCAAGACCTTTCATAAAGTAAACCATAGTGTTTGAATCAATAACTTCTTACTTCTGTAAGAAAGTAGCCCTGGTAATTTAAATATATTCTTTGAGTAGGTCAACTGTTAGAGAACAAATAAGAGCACAAATTCTTACAAAGTACTCTGTATATTCAACAGGAATATCTCTGATTAAGTGCAAGCCGCCGTCTTGCCTGAATAGAGTAATGAAAGGCACATTCAAAATAAAGAATGAAAAGGGTATTAGCTTTTTAACTTAAGAATCAACTTCAAATACTGACCAAGTTTAACCCATTAATTGTAAAATATTAGGGTGAGAAGAATCCAATTTCTGCACCTATGCAAGCTGCTTTGTGAAAGCTGCTACGTTATTAAAGAATACATAGTTTGCTAAACCTAGAGCCTGTCTTGTATTAGGTGAGCGTATTAATAACAAGATTGATTCTTGAATTAATTCATCTTCGACTGTTAATCTTTCACCCATATAATAACCAAGAGCAGCTAAAAAGATACGTGGCTTCGAATCTTGATCTATATTATTATTGCTTTGAATTAAATCCACGAGCAATTATGATTTATAATAAGAAATTAATTAATTTAATCAAAAACTTAATATATTAATAAGTATTCGTATAGATCAGACGCAGGTGGAGGTACAGCACTCACTTAAAATGTAAGTTACAAAAAGTATATCTTTAATTTTTATTTTTTAGTGGTCCTACCTGGTAAGACCACAGTTGTCACAAGACAGGTGCTGCGTAAGACGACAGGGAGAAGGGACTAAGGACTTGATATTTACGATGACGAAGATGATGATGACGATGAAGAAGAAGACAAGATGATTTTAGAGAGATTTCCATTTTTGATTAAACTTATAAGTATTAGTTTTTAAGTTAATTAAATAATTAATAAATTAAAGTTTTCGTATTATAAATCATAAATGAAAACAAGTTGTAGTGCATTTATTCTTCGTTAGCGTTATCAAAATTGCTTAGGAATGAAAATAGTGATTAAGTGTTTCGAGTAACTATTTCTTGCAGAATGCAAGACCTCTCATAATATTTAGAATTTTTGAAACTTTCGAGGTGTTTTATGAGAATTTCGTGGCCAATGATCGAGCCATAGTTAATAAAAATTTGAGGTAAGGGTTCTTTATTTTGTTTTTAGTAGCTTGCAAAGCTTACGTTCGTAGTGAAGTCACTCTCCTTGACTTATTCGTAGGTGGCAGTAACTTCAAGAGGCTCTGAAATTAAAGATTTACTTTTAGAGCTGTGCTTCACCTACCTTGTTTTATTGTTATTTACGTACTTTCTCACAAACTACTTAAAATCAAAAGTTTTATTATAACCAGCAAAATCCGGCTGCTAGAGCAGCAATTTCAAATTAAAGTTGTTTTAGTGCAGAAATTCTTTAGCACGATTAATTATAGCGGTATCTTGAGCATTTTAATACTCAGATTTAATACCCTTGGCTTTACATTGATCATCAAAAAATTGAATCGGAAATATTATTTTCAAAAATCCAAGGGTAGTTTTCTTGCTCGGGTGCCTTCCTTGGCACTTGCAAATCATTTATACCTTCTAAATAGAAGATAATATTGAGGATTTAAACTTACTAGCACTCGGATTTAAAAGTTGGTGAAGGTCGATTTCAGAATTTTTCTAAAATCCAGTGACTGGATTCATCTGATTTGTGCTTAATTTTAATGATTAATTCGACTGGATTTTAGTATTAAACCACTGGATTATTAAAATTTCGACTGGATTATTGATCCTTAACTATATGAAAAATCACTCTTTTGCTTATATCCTCCGGATTAATTGAAATCTCATAGCCAAACCAATTCAAATAATGAGTATTCACTTTAACTCGTTAATTGAGTAGCTTAGAGTTGCAAGGAGGTGGGTGGTTGAAGACTTGTGATAATTTTTTTCATTTTTCAAGAAGGTCTCAAGCCAAAATTGGCTTTTTGAAAAAATGTCGAAATCCGCGGTAACTTTCAAAATTCAAACCTTTGCCTATCCATAACTAAAGTATGGCCAGTAGAAATGTGAAGACGGGAATAGCTAGAAGTTAAAGGCACCCAAAATCGAAAAATCGAGGGGCCAGTTTTTACCCTGAAAAATGGCCTTTGGCTTAAGCCAACACGCTGGATTATAGGGGTCCGGCCAGTATAATAGTATACTATTCTTAAAAAATCTCAAGAACGGCCCCGACAACCTACTGGATTTATAGTTGCTATGAACTTAAAATTAAAAATCACACTAATATAATCATATAAATCAAACCATATTCAAACTTTGTACGAGCTGTGATAATGCCAACCCTTCTTTTTGCATTCTCTCGATCGGCTCCCTCAAATTAAGTTAAATTCTGTCTTTTTAAATTTCCTTATTTATCGATATACTTAAAACTTTTTATCAACTTTTCAATTCTATGTGTACATAGTATTGGGGTCTATGTACAATTAGAAAATGATATGCTCTAGTATCTAATAAAGAAATTATTATCTCTAAAAGCTCAAAGATTTTCTACTTATTGTGAAAAATTACTATCTTGTTCATCCAATCAAAACCCCAAAACCCCTTAATGAGGTTTATAAGTGCTTTGATTTGTAGGGAATTTGTTAGGGGTTGGGGTTATTAATAGGTTTTAATTTGAAATATATTGTAAATGTATTTAATTTATTCACTCAAAATGCACTTTAGGATCATGTGGAAGAGGTCTGTAGTTTATTTTACTTCTATATGTTCTATCGATATGTCTGATCTCGGGTTTGGCTTGATTATTACCTACTCTGCCATCTATTTCATTGCTTGAGATACCCTTGTTTTATCTATAAATTGCTTTATTCTTTGCTTCGCATCCTTTTCACACCTTGTCGAGTAATAATCGTTGCGAGGCATATAGCATTCTATTATTATTGCTGCCATTGCCCACAAGTCCCATTGAAAGTCTCCGTCTCTCCAGTTTTCTCTTTCTGGATAATAACCTGGAGTTCCCATTACGCTTCCTACTCTTGATACTTCCACCCTTAATGCTCTGTTGAAGTCAATAATAGTGACTCTTACAGGTGAAAAGTTTATCATTATATTCTCAGGCTTCAAATCTCTGTGAACAAAGCCTAACTTATGTAACTCTCTTATGCCTTCTAAGGTTTAAGTTGCTATCAAAGCAAGCCACTTATGATTCCTTTGATCACTAATAAAATTTCTGACCGTCATTTCATAGAGTGGGAGTCTGAAAGCAACATGATCTTTGCCAAGTAGAACAGCATCAAGCTTGATTAAGTACTTACACTCTTTAAATTTTGCTTGAGTTTGTACTTGATACTCGTTAGTAAACTCCATCTAATATTTATCATCACTTAAGAGATAGTTGAAAGGATAAACCTTGTAAACATATTGATGATCACTGATAACTTTCTTATCAAAGGAGTCCTCTAGAATTAGATAACTTTAAAGAGAAGTATCTAAATCTATCTACGCAAGAACTGGTATTTTTTTGTATTGAATTTTGATCATGATTTTTGTGATCTCAGAGGTTAGTTGGTTGCGTGCCTTCTTTACGCACTCTAACTCACTAGCTTATTCAGGCATTGCCACTTTAGAATATTCCCTGGATTTTCTTTTGTTGAGAAGCTTCAACTCAACTTCGCGCTTTTCAATTTCTATGTCTTTCTTGTGAGCTTTTAATAGATGTCTCTTCAAATCTCTTGTATGAGAGTACTACTTATAGCACTCAAAGCAATCATACTTCCCATCAATTTTGTCATGCTTTAAATATACAGTAGGTTTGGCTTTTCTATGCTCCTTGATATGTCTATACCAGCTTGATTTATGAGCAAAATCTCTCTCACACAACTCACAAAAGTATAATTCTATTTCTTCAGTTTGTATAGGAATTTCATTAATACCTTTCTCCTCCTCTCTGTCTCCCACACACTTGTTCGCCATTAATTTTCTATTATTAATTTCTATTTTAATAACAGAGACCTCAAGTGATAGCTCTGGTAATTATTTAAGAGAGTTCAGCTCACAGCTATCGCACTTTTTATTACTGCCAAAGGTAAGTCTCATTTAGTTTGATGGAAGTGCTGTTGTTTTTCTTAAAATGTTAGCGCTCATATTTAAATTTGAATTTAAAATTATAAAACTGCCTCTATAACTGAGAGCTTATATGAGACCTTTGCAAGCCTACAAATTTCAAGGAAAGTTCTTATAGTACTAGAGAAGAATTAGGAGTGTTAAGAGACAATCCAGCTCTTAATATGGGTGAGGAAGTAACCATTTTTACTTTCAATAATAAGTTGATTATAGTACGTACCGATTTAGGAGGTGCACCTAATTAAGTACGTACTGCTTTAGGAGGTATTTTGTGATTTTATGATTAAAATTAGGATGCTCCTAATTAAGTACTAGCATTTTAGGAGCTGCTCCTAATTAAGTACGTACCAGTTTAAAATTTAAAAATATGGAACTATAACAGTAGAAATTGATATCAATCTCTCAAGTTTGAAACCAGTTCTCAAACCTTCTCAATATCCTTCTAAGAGGTTGACATCCTATAGGATGCCCATATTTAATAGTAAGTATTACAGAGGTTTATAATTGAAATCAATAAACTTAAATTTGAATATCATATCTTAGATCTGTAAACAAGATGGAGTGATGCAATGAAAAGAGTGCAAGCACAAGAATTGATACAAAGATTTAGAAGCAAGGAAGATTTGCACCGCTACCTGGTGCAGCAAGGTAATGAACTCATAGTGGCTTATCTTTATTATGAAGTTGGTTTGTTCCTCCCAACGATGGAAGGTACTAAAATTTCATTTCTAAGAGCGATACTTTGCGAAGAGAAGAAAGTATTAAAACTTAAGATGTAAAGTTGGCAGAGATTCCAAACTTTCCAGAGATTTCAGTGACTAACTTATATGATGATGCTATGAACGACCCAGAGGTTTCGCAGTACCTGCCTACTAAGAAGCAGTTGTCAAATAAACTACCTGAAAGAAACTATTTCCTTGGCATACTTGCAACAATCAAAGGGGATTACTTGAAAGAAATTATTTAAGAATCTCATAAGAAGAGGTACAGCATCTCTTCAGAAGATAAGGACAAACAAGGGATCAAGATAAGTGAGAGCTGGCTATTAGAGCTGCAGAAGCACCCTTATATTTCAAGTAAGATTTGTAGCTTAAATCTTTTGAAAAATCTGGTACTAGAATCTTTTTGATGAAGGAATAGAGCAAGCTTCACAGAGAGCGAAAGTCTCAAGTATGAAGTTAGCAAGAGGCTTTATTAAAATATTTAGCCTCCAGATCAAATGAACATAGATGCAGAAGCTGGCTGAAAGAGAAGAAACTTTGGAGAAGGGAAGCAAATAAGAAGAAAAAATTAGAAGTCAGCTCCCTAGAGAGAATTTTAAATGTAACTTATTTAATAATTAACTTAACTCTAACAATTATTTATAAACATTCACTCTCCCTTCTTTCGAATACTTTTAAGCCAATTAATTATCTACTCTCTTCGCTGAACTTTTAATAAAGTCAACTGTATCGATAGATAGGTCATGCATCAAGTGGTATAGCAGCAGTTTCTTGTAATGGCCTTTTAATATACCCCAGTAGAACTCAATTCCATTAAACGATGGACTGTAAGGTACGTTGAACACTGGCGTTATTCTTAGTTGCTCATTACTCTTCCTTGTTTCTTTAGTCTTATGAACAGAAAGATTATCAACGAATAGTATAATCTCTTATTCAGGGTACTTCTCTCTCAGCTGCTCTAAGAACTTAATATACTGCTCTGTCTTAATAGAGCGAGGATGAATAACATAAGTTTCTAAACCAGCATCCTCGCTAATACCTCCTAGATTTCCATTGTTTATACCTTGACTTTCTAGTCATATACTTCTATATTACTATGCCTCTTATACCAAGATTTCTAGATAAGAGTGTGAAGTTAAACACAGCCTCGTCTGCATGTATAAACTTAATATTATTAGTAATAGCTCTCTGCATTTAATTATAAATATAATTTAGGTTATTGTTGTAAAATGGCAGAGTGAAATCAATCACTCTCTTGATACGATTAACACCTTTGTAAGAAATACCATTTCGTTTATAGGTGTTGGCTATAGACTAAGAAGAGATCTTCAACTCAGGGAATTGGCGATGAAACATAGTAGCTCGTTGGTCTAAAGAGAAGTGAGCCCAATACTTCAAAGTTTTATCATTAATAAGATAGTCAATATGCTTCTATAGAAACTTTGACTACCTCTTAGGCTAAGAATTAAGCTACTATTTCTTTAATTATAGTGCTATAAGACAGTGAGAACGAACAGTTGACAGAGTTCGCTTTAAGAGTAGCGCAATAGACTTATAGTTTAGAACTGGTTTGATTTATTCACTGTATATATCACATCCATATCGTATTTAAACACTAAATCTATATACTCTTCATCATAAATAGACCCCAAAAGTTTGCTATTTTTGTCTCGCATTTAATTGATAACCCCAATCCCTGACGAATTCCCTACAAATCAAAGCACTTATAAACCTCATTAAGGGGTTTTTGGGTTTTGAATGTAGGTCCAATTTAAATCACAGATATCTATGATATTGTATATACAGTGTGCAGAAAAATTCTAAGTTATAAAGATGACACAGTGATCTACCTATGTACAACTAGAAAATAATATGCTCTAGTATTAATTTAAGAAGTTTTGATCTCTCAAAGCTAAAGGATTTTCTATTTATTATTAAAAATTACTATCTTGTTCATCAAATGTAGTCCCCCTTTAAATCACAGATATCTTTGTACATCGTATAAACATTGTGAAGGAAAATTCGAAGTTATAAAGATGACACAGTGATCTCTCTTTCAACAACGAGAAAATAATATTGCTCTAGTATCAAATTAAGAAGCTATGATCTCTAAAGGATTTTCTTCTAATTGTTATAAATATCTAACTTGTTTACCAATGATTGCCCTCTTTAAATACAATCAATATTCTTAATTACATATATCTTTAGACATCGTATATACAGTGTGCAGAATAATTCGAAGTAATATTCAAAACCCCAAAACCCTTTCAGTATTTTGATTGAGTTTTTGATTGATAAAAGTAGACTATTAGTGCATACTTTATTAGGGTTTTAATAGGGGTTTAATGTTTAAATATTAATATTTTAAGTGAGTATAGCAAGCGAGTTTATAAAATATTTCACACAAACATAAGCTTAGAGTCATGTGGCAGTTCTCTGAATTTTATCTTTCTTAGCTGATGTTTGATTGTTTCTATTGTTTGTTTATTTTCTTAGCTTGGCTTGATAATAATTGAGTATGCAAGTTCTCTGAGACCTCCATTTATTTTATTTTTATCAAGATATTGTTTGATTCTCTGTTTAGAATCTCTCTCACCCCTGCAGCCAAAGTAATCGTTTCTTGGCATGTCGCTTTCTATTATTATTACTGCTAGAGGCCAGATGTCCCATTAAGTGTCTCCATCTCTCCAGTCCTCTCTCTCTGGGAAATATCCAGGAGTGCCGTATACATTTCCTTATGCAGAGCTTGCACTCTTTGAGCTCTGTTGAAGTCAATAATATAAACCCTAAGAGGCTAAAAGTTCATCATGATGTTCTCTGGCTTTAAGTCTCTATGAAAATATGCTAGCTTGTGAAGCTCTTCAATCCCCTCAACTATCTGCTATACTATCTAGCTAACTTATCTTTGACATCTATTGTCAGATAAAAATTCTCTGTAAGTCATTTCAAGTAAAGGAAGCCTGAAGGCTACATGATCTTTACCAAGTAAAATAGCATCAAGCCAGATGATAAGCCTGCACTCATTTAACTTTGCCTTTTAAAGAGCATAATACTCATTAGCAAATTACATTTGGAATTTGTCATCAGCAAGTAAGTAATTGAAAGGATATATCTTGTAAGCATATTAGTCATCAGTAATGACTCTCTTCTCTATTTTATCTTCAAGTGTGAGGTAGCTTTCCAGGCAAGAATCTAAGTCAATAATTTTTAATATAGGAATCTTAATTGCCT
>ARYC01005914.1:0-31735 GCA_000711775.1 Oxytricha trifallax | reverse complement strand
ATGGACAGATAAGTTATCTACAAACAGAATAATCTCTTAGTCGGCGTACTTATCTCTGAGTTAATATAAGAACTTTATGTATTATTCGGTCTTTATTGAGCGAGGGTGGATAACATAAGTCTCGAGGCCATTATCTTCGCTTATTCAACCAAGAATTGCATGAGTTTAAACCTTAACCTTTTAATCATATACTTCAATGTTGCTATATCTTTTATACCAAGACCTTGATATGAAGATATTAAACGTGAATACTGCCTCATCAGCGTGTATGAACTTAATGTTATAAGTAATAGCCCTCTGCATCTAATCGAATATTTAATTTAAATTATTCTTATAAAATAGAACATTAAAGTCAATCACTCTCTTAATGCGATTGACTGTCTTGTAAGATATTCCGTTATTTTTATATATGTTAGCTATCGATTAAGCAGATATGTGAAGCTCAGGAAAGTGGCGATGAAACATCACAACCCTCTAGGCTAGAGAGAAATGAGCCCAGTATTTAAGAGTCTTATCATTAATAGGATAGTCAATATGATGCTGCTAAAATTTTCGAGGTCTTTTAGGCTTAGAATTAAGCTGCTATCTCTTTAAATTCAATGCTAATAGACAGTGAGACCTCACAGTTGCTGGAGATTTATGGAGGAGCCTTGCTATAGACGTATAATTTAGAACAGGCTTGAGATATTCACTATAATCATCACATCCATATCGCAACTTAAACAATAAATCTATATACTCACTGTCATAAACAGACCCCAAACCTCGCATATACTCACTTAAATTACTAATATTTAAACATTAAACCCCTACATAAACCCTATTAAACCCTAATAAAGTATGCACTAATAGTCTACTTTTATCAATCAAAAACTCAATCAAACTACTGAAAGGGTTTTGGGGTTTTGAATGCTGGTCTCTCCACTATGTACTACTCCTCTGATCTATCTTTGAGATAAACTTTTAACGTCTACTTTCTAGATATTTTCTGGCTCTTTATCATCAAACACCCAAAAATTTTACTAGTTTCTCCTCTCTCACTTTCTTTAACTTATTAATAAATATGATGCTGGTCAAGTCAATTGTGATCTGGGAATTTTTTATCTTCTGTTTTTGCAAACAATTTCATGGATTAATTTTAGAATGGAGAGCAGCAAAGGCCTCTTCTCAATTCTAGATAAAAATTAAGGGAGATTGAATTTAAAAATTGGAGGAGTGTTTAATGGGGTGAGATAATGAAGCAGTAATATATGAGGATAACTCACTGCCGATTTTCGAGAAAACTTTATCAAATTTTCTTATCCCAAACTGCTTTACCAACTTGTTTACTTCTGCGCATTCTCATTGAGCCAAGTGGCTGCTGCTATATTCTTCTATTGACTAAGAACCTTTCCTTTTATTCTTAGTACAGGTGTGTAGTTGAATTATAATTTTTACTTTAGGAATTTTGGAGGCGAAGTTCCTGCCCAAAATAGTCTTCCTCCCTTCGGAAGTTTTCTGCTCCCAACATTATATTTTATATTCTTGCAAAAAATAATATCAGAAACTTTATATAACAATTTCATTTACCATTACCATAATATTTTTATAAAATAATTTTAAAGGTATAATCATATTTTTTGCCTAATTATTTATTGATAATTAATGTGATTTTCATTAAAATTTAAATTCCTTATCAACTTAATAATTGGATGTTGGATTATAAATAACTATACCATAATTGATGATAAAGATTTTTAGTGATTAAAAAAGTTACATATATATCTTTGGGGTTGAAAATTTCCGAAAAAAAAACAGGAAACTACCATTTTTTGGCTCCAACTTGGTGCATATAAAAATGTTTTTAGGAGACTTCCACACCTCCATTTTCAATATAATCAGTAAGTAACTTCTTATTATAAGATTTGTACATCTTTTGACAGGCTCTGCTGAGTTTGTCTATTCTACATATTAATAGTATGGGAGTCACATGGTCGCACTATCGTTTTATTACTAATAAAAGTTGAGGTCTTGATTTATTAATATTGAATGGAGCTCCACATTTCACATTATTTTCAAATTGCTTTGTCAAACTTTTCCCCATCGTTATCAATCTTTGGAAGAAGGCTATATTAGGATAGTGTAGTTTAGTGGATGGCGTTTTCAAATCTACAGTTTAGACTATCATCTAAATGAATATGAAGATGGTCGCAAGCATGTTGTGTATCACTTAACTATCTTTAAGTACTCTTGTAGAATACCCTAATGTGTAGAAAAAGAGTGGCTGCTAGTCAAGCTACATCTAGAGTGATGAAAAGAAGTAGATGATGCTTGAGACAGCCAATATTGAAGCTTAGTATATTGGGTGATATTTTTAGTAGGCCTGTTTATATAAGATTGATAAATCATTAAATTAATAGTTATTTATATTTTATACCACCGCAATATTTCATTTTATTTTATTTTTCTTTTCATTGCTGATGTTACAATTTAAATGATTTTTGAAATGTCCATTTAAACCATCCGATTTTAGATTTATGAATATATTAAGAATTTGAATTTGAATTGGTTTTTATATTTCCCTAATGTTTACATAATATATTAATAAACGGCAGTATTACTAACCCTTTCATATATGAGAATTATTAATATGAAACATGAATAATTTAGACAGCAAACAAGATTCTTTATATGTATTATAATATCAGTTATATTTTTGTATGTATTAACTTATTCCATTCATGAAATATCTTCTATTCCAAATTCTTGGTATATAATGATGCATAAAAAGAATTATAAATTGTTGTAAGAATTAATTTAAAGAATCAGAAATTTATTTCTAATAAAAGATTTATCTTTTGACTACTCTCAAACATATTCATTTCATTTTCTCATATAAAGCTCCGTGAAAGTTCTTTCTTTATGATATATAATGTATCTTGTTATTTTACTGCTCTTACCTGGCTTGATATCTGTAAGAATGATATTTTAAGTCATTGTTTAAAAGTTGCAATTTTAGTGAATAAACAAAATCCTTCTGCACCAGCATCAATATTTTTCAATTTAAATTATCAATTTCTATTATGAATTTTAAATATAATAAATATTTACTTTATTTTTTAAATTTAGGTGCTTTTTGTCACAGAAATTTATTTGAGGTATATTACTTTGTTTTAAGTTCCAATTTTTACTATCAATATTGTAGAAATACATTCGAAATTGGGAAATTAATTTAAATTAAATTAAATATAAATCAAAATCTTGGCAGTTAAAGTTGGCCAATTTAAACGCTTTTGGGCTCATTCGATAGAGAATACAATATTAGCTGGACTTTATTATTGGTGGTACTATTTTATCGCATCCCTAGAGCAAGATAACTTCAATTTAATTAAAAACATCTAAATTAATTAAATTATACCTTCACATTAAATTGAAGTTATCTCGCTCTAGGGATGAGATGAAATAGTACCGCCAATAATAAAGTCCATCTAATTTTGAATTCTCTATCGAATGAGCCCAAAAGCGTTTAAATTGGCCAACTTTAACTGCCAAGATTTTGATTTATATTTAATTTTAATTTAAATTAATTTCCCAATTTCGAATGTATTCCTACAATACTCAATTTTTTTATCACATAAAAAATTTTATAGGTCCAAAATATATACTTTGATATATATTAAACTTAAATTAAATTCCAAATAATTTAACATAGATTATTTGAGAAAAAAGTTTGCTAATTTTGATCAGTTTTATTTATAATCGATTACCAAAAATAAGAAATATAACAAAGCTTGAAATATAATTTTAATCGAAAGCATTATGGTTATACAGCTTATTTAATTATTCATAATTTGATCAAAATTAAATATGAGAATAGATATGACCAAGAAAAGAGTAACTTATCTGAAACTGGAAGTAAGCTTCATTTATTAACCTTTATATTTATGGTTTAAATATTGACAATCTATGAAATAATTCTTGTGGCAAAACCTTAAATCTTAACTCAATTATAATTGTTGTGCGAAGAATTTGTTGGTACTAAGTTTTTGTTGTTTTATCAGTTGATTCCTCTAATCTTTCTTCAATATTTCATTCAATAACAGCAAATTCATAAAAAACTTAAGCATAATCTGTATGTAGCTTGGAGACATTCGAATATTTAAAAGTGTTTAATTTATACAAATTATTTAATAATTCAATAATAATCATAATTATAAAAGGAAATTGATAAGTGACTAAATTAATTTTAATATGAAAATGAAAATCAAGTTAGAAGAGTTAAGCAGTAATTAATTTTTGCACCTTCCTACTTTAAATTAAGTAAATTGTATGTCATGTCCAGTAATGCATTAATCAACTTAAGTCTAGACTTCAAGAGAATCAGAAAATCAAGGGTAGTTTAAGAAATTCAAAACTTATATAAAAATCATTGAAAATATGTCTAGTTTTCAATAAACATTTCATAATAGCAACAAGCATTTTTAATCGAGTGAAGAGTTTTATTCATTTTAAAATAAAATTAAATACTTTCACAAATTTATCAGAAAAGTTTAACATTTTTAATAGTTTATAATAAAATCGTTGAATTTAATGATATATTTTAGGGGGTAAATATTATACTTAACCCAATTTTAAACTATTATTGAGACTTTTTTGTCCCTCATTTCTCGGGCTTATCCTTATTTACATATATATTGCTTTAGCCTATACCATTTTTTATATTTTCATATATCCAAAGTTAATCTTCACTGTTATTCAAGCCAATTATATCCTCAAATTACCTGTTAACCATTCTTACATCATCCCTATGAGTGAATATTTTAAATGATAGAGAAAACACTAAGTTAAGTCATAAATATAAATTATATCTTTGTAAAGGTTAAATTTAATTCGAAACTCTCATCTTTAGTTATGGGTTGATTACTTTAATACCCAGTCTTATTCATCTGAATATAAACTCACAAACTCAAAAGCATTATGAATTATTTTACATTGAGAATAAATAAAAAAATAAATGATTATAGTAATTTTTCATTTATATCAGAATGATTACTTTTTAAAACAAAATGGACAAAGAGCAACACAAAAAGATTTGCCATTCTTATATTGATCACAGTACATATCGCCATTACTAAATATTATCGCACTTTCCCTGATTATTTTTGTTCATTGGCGATAGGTTTGCTAACTCAGTCACTCCTCTTACCAGGTAGGATTTAAAAAAAAATTGAAAGATTTAAACATATTTTTAAAATTTACATTTTAAGTGAGTGAAAATTGCTCAACCAGAGTCACCATTAAAAAGTGATCATTTTAATATAAAATCAAATTGTTACAATATTCTATTTTCCTTTATATTTACCATAATTACTTTTCAAAGAAAATTTTATCAATAGTTGACCTCTGATAAATCTATATTTATGGTATTTTATTAGATAAAATTTTTTAAACTATAATAAGAGTATCTCGCCTTTTTGGATTGAGTGTCATTTTCGTGTTAATTTATAATATATATCTTTAAAAATTTCCATTTGATAATTAATCTAAAATTCCACATATGAATTAATCTATTAGCTTTGTAATATAAAATTTGAGAAAATATATTTTCAATATTATTTTTATTCATTGCCTTCCTTAAAGTTATCCCTTATATAATTGTAGCAGCGTAGAATGAATATATTATCTCAAAGAAGCTATTTAATTTATAATTTGAGTTTCCTACTTCAACTTTAAAATAAATAAAAATAAATCTTTAATATTCCTTAAGCGTGAGGCTTTAAATATTAATGTCAATAGTTTCAATAAATGAAATGATATTTAATTTCACTTTAAATTAAGATTCAATAAAAGACCATGATTTATTACATTTTTAATAAATATTGTATAATTTTAGCTAATACATCTAAAACATTGTGATTAGTCAAACTTTACCTAAAGAGTTAAAACCCAAAACCCCTTTCATCAAAATTATTAATTAGGATAAAAATATTTTAAGTAAATTAAAATATGGTAGTATTTAGATTTAGTTATAAAATTAGTAATCAGATATAATTATTTTCATATATCAATAGAAATTTCTTTGAAAAATTGTCATGTAAATAGTGGTTTCCAGAAATTTCAACAAACTTGACAGATTGATTATGAGCATTGCAACTTTATATAGTTTAAACTACTTATTAATCAGGCATTTAATTTTAATTTTTTATACTTTATTATTATTCATTTTGACTTAACCTTTGCTATTATCCACTTAAGTTCTACTCATTAGTAAATTATTCTATGTTATGTTTTAGATCTGCTTTTTCAATAGTATTTATTCTACTATTAAGTTACTTTATGTTATCATTAACTGTTTCAAAATTCTTATTCATTTATTTTAAGTGCTAGTGCAAATTTTGTTACTTATTCTATAATACTTTTGGAATCAAGATTTTTTTGAAATAAGTTGAAATTTAAATTCAAATTTATAATTAATAATAGCAATAGTAAATGTATTAATCAAAAATGGAAATCTAAAAAAAAGTTATTATTTCTCCTTCTTACTTAGTTCCATTAGCTTGAGTGTTATTTTTCTTGTATTTTTCTTAGTCTTCAGTTGACTCTTGCTCGCATGAACTTCTCAATCGATCTTGGTACCACCCGTGTAGAATTAATTTTTTAGATATTTTTTTTGTAACTTACATTTTATATGAATGACACTGCACCTTCTGATCAGACATGTTTTCGTATTCTCATATTCTTAATTTATTTTTTTATACAATTCACATTATTTAAAAAAAAATCGTGAATAAAGTTACAAATTCTTTTGCTGATCCTCGATTATTTTTAGTTTTTGAGATATTTGGTGTTAATTTTGCTTTATTTTTCTCTCAAATTTGCAAATTGTATTTAATTGTCATCAATAAGTTTTTTTAGGTTGTTATACAATTCTGTGAACCTTCTTAAATGAGAAGCCAAAGAATCTTGCGATACAATGCCAATTGTAGGTGATAAAGTTTTGATTTCCTTTACCAAAATCTAAAAAGTATTTTGTATTTCATCCTTTCCTACAATTATTTATTGCTATATCATTTAGATGTCTCTCTGATTTATTTTATCTTATAAATCCTAAATTTTTTCATTAATATTTTAGTTTTGTTCATTTAATTTTTCATTAAGTTTACTATCTATGATTTCTCGGACTTGAGTAAACAACTATTGTTTCAGTTCTGCCATTGCATTATTGGTCAATCATGCAAATTGCTTACTTATTACGCGCTCTATTTAATTTAACTCAGGAAAAGTAGAGTCAGACTTTCTCTCAAAATCTTCTGAGCTAGTAAGCACCTATTAAGTATCTAAAGATCGAAGTCCAGAATTAACTTTTTTATCGCTTTTACTTAAATCTAAAGAAATCTATGAGAGCGAATCGTCGCTTTGTTAAAGTGATTTGGCTATCTTATTAATACTTAATTTTTTCGCTTGCTATTCCTAACCCTATTTCTAATTGATTTATTTTTAGGGATCATTTCATCTACTTTCACTTTTCTTGAATTTAAGGTTGTTATTAACCAATTTTTATAGAATTGTAAAACTTCTTTTTAAAATTTCTTTTAAAGTTAGATTTTGACATCCTTATAAGTATTTTTCCCTAATATGTCTTGCTATTTTAAAAATTACAAAATCTTAGTCTTCTATTCCTTATTCTTAAGTTCAGTTAATTATTCTTCATTGAAAAAATCCGCAGTGTAATTCGTTGCTTCCTGGTCTGAATTGTCTAATTAATTCTACTTTTCTTTTTAGATATTTTACTTCGCTCTTTTTTTACTCATGCTTTTATGTATATCTGGTAAAATGATTTCAAGATTATATAATATTTTTAGTTACTAATTTTGGTAACAAGTAATTCAAGTAGCCTCATCATGATTAAGCACTCTTTAATTCTAGAATTATATTTATTGCATTACAGAAAGTTATATTATAAATATGTTAAAAAATTTAAAAATTTAATTTTAAAATTAATTTATAAGCAATTGTGAATAATTTTGATAACTATAACAAACTATGAAAACTATAATAAAGTATTAAAAACTATAACAAACTATAAAAACAATAACAAACTATAACAAAAAAAATTCTAAATCTTTTTATTCCTAGCCCCAATTGATACTTTAGTTTGTTTAATATAATCTAATAACGAAATTTAAATTTTTAAGTCAGAGTTTGATTTATCATTACTCTAATCAAAACCCCAAAACCCTTTCAGTAGTTTGATTGAGATTTTGATTGATAAAAGTAGACTATTAGTGCATAATTTTTTAGGGTTTTAATAGGGTTTATCTAGGGGTTTAATCTTTAAATATTAGTATTTTAAGTGAGCATATGCAAGGTTTGGGGTCAGTTTATGACAGTGAGTATATAGATTTATTGTTTAAGTTGCGATATGGTTGTGATGAATATAGTGAATAACTCAAGCCTGTTCTGAATTATACGTCTATAGCAAGGCTGCTCCATATATCTCCTGCTACTGTTTAGGTCTCACTGTCTATTAGCATTGAATTTAAAGAGATAGCATCTTAATTCTAAGCCTAAAAGACCTTTAAAATTCTAGTATCATCATATCGATTATCTAGTTAATGATAAGACTCTTAAATACTGGGCTCATTTCTCTCTGGCCTAGAGAGCTGTGATGTTTCATCGTCAATTTCTTGAGCTACACATCTCTGCTTAATTCATAGCTAATATCTATAAAAAGGATGGTATATCTTACGAGACAGTCAATCGCATTAAGAGAGTGTTTGACTTTAATGTTCCATTTTATAAGGATAATATAAATTGTATATTCGATTAAATGCATAGGGGTTAAGAGAATTATATAAAGTTCATACACGCTGATGAGGCAGTATTTACGTTTAATACCTTCATATCGAGGTCTTGGTATAAGAGGTACTGCAATATAGAAGTCTATGATCAAAAGGTTAAGATAAAAACTCATGCAATCCTTGGTGGAATCAGTGAAGATAATGGGCTTGAGACTTATGTTATCCATCCTCGCTATATTAAAATTGAATAATTTATTAAATTTTTGCAATAGCTCAGAGACAAGTATGCTGACTAAGAAATTATTCTATTCGTTGATAACTTGTCAATTCATAAAACTAAAGACTCAAGAAAGGAATAGAAAGGCTAAACATAACACCTGTATTTAATGTTCCTTACTGCCCTTAGTTTAATGGAATTGAATTATATTGGGGGTTATTGAAAGGTTACTACAAGAAACTTCTGCTCTATCATTTTATGCATGATGTGAAGATAGAAACAGTAGATTTTATTAAGAGTGCTGTTAAAAAAGAGTCAGCGATGATAAAGCTAAAGTATGCGCAAGAGAAGGGATATTTTGTGTTTATAAAATAAGTGTTATATTTAAACGAATGAATAAGTTCACATATTAAATTTGCCCGTAAAGCGATTTGGCTTCTCTTTCTTTTCTTCCTCTTAAGGTTTGCTTGGGCCTATGTTTCTTCTCTTGGTTCCAGCTCCTGCATCTATGTTCATTTCGTCTGGCTTTTATAAATCTTTGTAGAGTCTCTTACTCAATTCATGCTTTACTTGTGACTTTCTTTCTCTATTTAATTTGCTTCGCTCTTTCATCAAATATATAGAAGTGCCAGGCTTTTCTATAAAGTTAGAAGGGTAAGATTACTCGAGATGAATGGATACTTCTGCTGTTCCTAGAGCCAGGTGTCGCTGATTTTAATTCCCTGCTTTTCTTTTTCTTCAGGAGAGCTGATGTAGTGTTTCTTGTGAGCTTCTTAAATTACTTCATTTAAGTACTCAGTTTTATGAGTTCCAAGGTCACGAAAGAAGAAATTTCTCTCTGAAAATTTATTTGAGAGTTATAGCTTTGATGATGGTAAGTACAGAGCAACATTTGGATCACTCATAGCATCATAATTGAGATTTGTCACTGAGATTTCAGAGTAGTTAGGTACCTCAATCATCTTTATTTCATTGGTCTTAAAAGCTTTTTTTTCTCTTCACTAAGCAATGCTTTTAAGAATGATATTTTTGTTCCCTCCTATGTTGGCAAGAACAATCCAACTATGGTTAATAAGTTAATTATAAGTGAAAACTTACCTTGCTATACCAAGTATCTGTAAAGGTCTTCTTTACTTCTGAATTTTCCTATTAAATCTTGAAATTATATTCTCTTCATTGCATCATTCATAGACTCCATCTTGCTTCCACTTTCTATAAATGTTTATGAAATTAAAAACTATGGATATCCATTCTGAACTTACAAAATTTTTACTACTAAATAGGGAGATCCACTTGGAGGTCAACCTGAATCTGATAAATACATAAAGATGGAGGAACTTTCTCTAAGTTTCAAAGTTTGACTTCCATTTTATCAAACTTTCTCCATTAAATTGATCCTAATAATAATCAATTTAATTAGGTAGTGCTCCTTATTTATTTAAAACTTAATTAGGAGGTTAAATTAAAGTTCAAAACCGTATTAGGTGGTGCATTAAAAAATTTATATTTTACAACCTCCCCTCATAAATTTACAAGAACAGATTTAGGAGCACCACCTAGCTTCACAAAACAAATTTAGGTGCATTTTAATTTATAAAATGGATGGAATAGTATATAAATTATCTCAAATATTTGGAAACATAAAACTAATGTCTCGCACTCTTTTCCCATTAAACCTCTCTAAATCTATGAGGATATGCTCTTGCTTGTGTATAAAGGTAGAATTTAAATAGTTTATGTAATTATTTATAAAATGAGCGGCAACTTTCTAAGAAAAGCGACATTGCTTGGAATTAGCCAGCAAAAACTCTCTTTCATGAATTAAATGAAAATTGGGACTTGTGATGCATTTACCTAGTGCGAACCTGAAATTCTCTAACCTTAGGTCTCAGACTTTGTATAACAATTCAGTTGTTAAATAGAAATGCAGAGCTAAGAAATTCAATGCGAAGTTCCAATAAAAATGGTTGAAGAGGAGGAAGAGAAAAAAGAAATTAAAGCATTACATTTATGTGAAGAGTGTGAGAAGAACTTCACTTATAAATCTGCTCTTAAGCGTCATATCTTAGAGTAGCATTCTAACAAGCCTAAACTCTATCTTAAGCATGATAAGATAGATGGAAAATATTTTTGACCTTATTGCAATAAGCAATATAATCATTCAAGAGATTTAATAGTTCACCTTTAAAACCATCATGGCAATAAGTTTGAAGTCATAGATCTTGAGACTGGTGAGTTCTTCCTTCAAAAAAGAAAGCCAAGAGACCCTTTAGAATCTTTGGAACAAAGAGTTAAGAAAGAAAATAAGCTTATTAAAGCAGTGAGAAACCTTCCAGCTTCTGAGATAGTGAAAATCACTTTGAAGATACAAGCACTAAAGCTTCCAATTTTAAATGTAATTGACCTTAAAGAATGTAAGGAAAGTTATCTTATACTTGAGGACAAGTTTGAGAAAAAGGTCATTACTGATAAGCAGTTCGCATACAAGATTTATCCATTCAACTACTTTAAATGCGATGACAAGTATCAAATGGAATTTGTCAATGAGTACTAAGCTCTTACTAAAGCAAGGGATAGACAGTGCAGATTTATAATTAAGCTCGATGCAATACTGCTTGCTCAAGATCATGTTGCTTTTCGCCTCCCTCTAAATTAAATGACATTAAGAGACTATATTAAAGATTAAAGAGTTCCAAAGTTGCTACCTCTTATTCTAACAAATGTTTGCAAAGGCATTGAAGAGCTGCACACTTTAGGGTATGTCCATAGAGACTTGATGTCCTGGATACTTTCCAGAAAGGGAGGACTGGAGAGATGGTGATATTAAGTGGGATGTATGGGCACTAGCAGCAATTATTGCTGAATGTGATATGCTAAGAAATGATTACTATAGCTGTAAGAGAGAGAAAGATTCAAAGCAGAGAATACAGCAATATTTAAACTAGAATAAGATAAAATGTAAAATGAAAGATATGGTTGAATAGATAATCATTAAGCCTAACAATAGAGCGGAGGATACAGTAGACTAAATGTAAGCTGGATAGGAGAAATAAAGTTTAGAAAGTTGCCTCATGATGCAAAGGTATTGCTTGAGTGAATAGTAAAAATAAAGCACCTCTAATACACACTAATACACAATACATTTAAACATTAAACCCCTACATAAACCCTATTAAAACCCTAATAAAGTATGCACTAATAGTCTTCTTTAATCAATCAAAAACTTAATCAAACTACTGAAAGGATTTTGGAGTTTTGAATGCATTTTGAAGTTTAAAGTAATTTTTGATAGAGAATTTAAGTTTCAATTTGAAATTCCCAAAAAGCTAGATCAAAGTTCATAAATTTATAATGCTTATTAATTCATCGAAAGTAATAGAGTTGATATTAGTTAAATTGATAGAAATAAAGTAATCACAAAGCTTTTTTTATCTTCATAGAATTTAAAAAAGTATCCCCATAATTATTAATTTATGAAATTATGAAAGTTTTTATATTTTCTGATTATTGATGAAATATATTATATTATGAAATTAAAAAAATACAAATACAATTTATAATTATTGGTGATTACAACTGCCTCTAATTAGAGATTCTACTAATTAAAATTCAATTTATATATATTTATGTCCAAATTTAATTAAATTTAAAAATATATATTTTCTTGTACAGATTGTGCAAAAATATAATTGCCCAACAAGGGTCGGTTGTGTGTAGATATTTTATTTTAATTATTTTAATATATAATTATAGAAAAGGAAATGTCATTTTGATCCGTGCTCCTCAGCATCTGAGTCTCTCGCAGTAGTCCTATTCGAGTTGTGTTTTTTCCTGCTTTATCTTGCCTGTCCTCGCTCCAAATGGTCTCCTCCTCCGTTCTGTCCTAGAGATAGTTTGCCAATTGTACTGCATTGAAGGGGAACTTAGACTTGCCTGATTTGCCTTCTACCTTAGTGACACTATTATGCATCTCCTCTCGAAGCTATCCATCTCTTCTACATACATCTTGTTCCAGGGTAAGTCATTTGTAGTAATAATCGTGCAGCAGTTTTTGAGAAGTACATTTGTCTCACCGTAATCACATCTACCGCGTAGCCTTTGCATTCGAGTAGCTTCTTCATCGCTGGAATGTTGTGTCTGCTAAAGAACTTTTCAAGATTCATTTCATCAGCCAGAACTATGTGCGGCTCTTTTTCAAGTTTTCTTGACTCAATGTGAAAATTAGAGGTCCCTGAGTTCAGTTCATCGCAGATAAAGATAGAATCAATCATTTTCAGGATCGGGCACTTGCCGGTGTATGCTGCTCCATAAATCCATATGCAATGAATCTTATTATCTTCTCTCTTTAATTGCACTTAATAAAGACATTGGCAATTTCCCAGTACCCCAGATCTCTCAAGACTTAATCTGTAAGTTTCTGTGATTCATCAAAGTGATGCTTGTGATTCTTAACAAACTCGTCTAACTGAGCTCTAATTGATATCTTAATTTTTTATACCGGGCCTATTTGCTTTAAAATCTTGTGTGCGTTGTTGAGTGTCTATTGTTGTTGAAAAATCTAAACTATCGCATCTGAATCACCGAGATTTTTGTGTATATACTGTCCGAAAGTCATCGAACCGTGCGCGATGTTATGTGCCATAAATTCTTTCTCAAAATGGCTAGAACTTCTCTTCTGTGGAATTTGCTTCAACTCCTCTAAAGTCTTTCGAGCAGCTATTTTTCTGTATTCTATTTGCATCTATTTTTCTCATCCATAATCATGCCTTAGTCCTTAATGTGAGATAAAAAACTCTTCAGCTGTTTTAATGTTTAGAGGTGACATCTTGAGGCCTAATTTATAAAAGAGTGTAAATACACCTCGAGTCTTATTTTTGAAGTACTCTCTATTGATGCCTTTGGAGTCTTTTGATATCATTATGTGGAAGTAAGAATTATTGTCCTTCTCGTTGCTGAAAGTATTGACTTGCGTTATTAAGGGTTAGTTTGATAGCAGCTTTTCTTAAATATCCCTCGCCATGCGTTCTGTAATAGATTCAGAGATACACAAAAAGAAATCGTGCCTGTAGTTGTACTAAATATTATTTTTGTGACATTTAAGAGTCATCAAGTTGCGCTTAAAATGAGGATGTTCTTTCCATTTCAATATTTATTTTCTAGACATTTTCATTTCTATTATTATACTAAAATTATTTATTTATATATATTTGCACACAACCGACCCTTGTTGGGTAATTAAATTTTTGCACAATCTGTACAAGAAAATATACATTTTTAAATTTAATTAAATTTGGTCATAATTATATTTAAATTGAATTTGAATTAGTAGTATCTCTAAATAGAGGCAGTTGTAATCACTAATCATTATAAATTGTATTTGTATTTCTTAAATTTCATAATATAATCTATTTTATCAATAATAAGTTTTTGTTTTTTAAATTTAAACTTATGAACTTTAATTAATCACTTCAAATAATAAAATTATAATCCTATTAAATAGGTATATTTTTTAAGAGGATTCCCTTCCTAGTCGATGACACCTCCTTCATGTAGGTGCATCACAAGCTATTTATATTTGATGAGGTCGTCAATTTAATTTTTCACTTGGTTTCTTTCTTCTCTTACCCTATTATTTTGGTCCATAATTTTGTGTTTGGATTTTGATTATGAGGGTATATTTTGTTTGGACTCCTCTTATTCTGATGCCCTTGATTTTCGTTTGGTATTTTACTTTAATAAATGTGCAGACCTTCCCTATTTTAATAGTTAAACGATTAATCAAATAAATGCTTACTACTGAATGTCATAGAGTTGTTTAGGGCTTCTGTAAACCTAGGTTTAATATGAACTATGCTATTTTAGGAGCTATCCAATCTAATTCTTCTTTATTCTTTTGCTCTTTGTATCATTTCATTCACTCTATCCGAGTCAAGAGATAGTAGGAAATCTGTTATCAATTTTTTTATCTAAGTGAAGCCAATCATACTGAAACCCCAAAAACCTTAGTAATGATGGCTTATTTTCTGCGTATTAAAGAAAATCATCTGCTGAGAGTCCCTCTATTTACGGAACAGCAGATACAATGATATCAAACCGTTTTAGAGACAATATAAAATAAACAATTAAATTCTTACACCTTTTTCCCCTCTTAAGATGCTTTTGAAAAAGTATATATTTGAGCATTTTATCTTGGGTAGATAAGCCCCTCTCTCTTGAGTTAAAAAAAATCGTATAACTCTTTCTTATTTCCAATTTTTAATTAGACTTAGCTTACATGTATTGTCTGAAGATTATTTTCCATTGAGCAATATTTTAAATACAAGATAGAAAGTATTTAAGATTAAAAGGCAGGCTTAGTACTTAATAGATTAATTTAAATACTATTAGTTAAAAATTTAACTTAAATATGTAAGTTGTTTTAAAATAAATTGATTCTTCTATAGAGAAATCACATTGGTTTAAAAATATAAAACTTTAAAACTAAAATGGAACAAAACCCTATCCCAACATTTAATTAGTAAGACATTAGAAAATTCTATCAATCCCAAAACAAGTTAGACAGTTATTATGATGAACTCGACAGTTTATCGTTTAAAGATGTTGCCAGTTAAGATTCATAATAAGAGGAACTAATAATAAGCAAAACATCTACTATAATAGTATCTGGTGAAAAAACTCCAGATCCCATGAACATGATATCTCTTACCCATACTGGACTCTATAATCTCGAAAATATAATTTTATAATACATGAACAGGAACTTATAAACTTAAGTTACTCTCCATCCAAGAAGAATGCTGAGTTTTTTTTTACAAAAGAATAACTTGGAGAAAGTACATTGACAAAGGAATAAGTAATTGAATCTTAATAAAAAAGCTTTTAAAGCTTTTAGAGTAAGAGGTTCTTACAAGTCCTGTTAAACATAAATTTAAGAATAAAAAATAGTGAAAAGCAAAGTCGTAAATTATAATAGCACAGATAAATATAAAATCTATACTATATTAGAGAGAACGCTCAAAATCTTAATTGATGAAGAGATTTAAGATAAGCATGTTTCAGCTTAATAAAATTAAAAACTAAAAGTATAAATTAAGGAGATCAAGACCATAAAGAATTTCATAAAAGATAAACAATAAAAAATCATATTAGATGGTTTATATAAAAAGCTTAAAAGGAAAAATTCTAAATAAAATCAGTCAAGTAGTTTCAAAATGAAATACAGCAATAAAATTCTTTTTTAGTGTCTTCATAAAAATTCGAAAAATCTTAAAGAATTAATTTTGAATGAGATTTAAAAAGGTTTATTAAATTGATTCTAGAGCAAACAATCTAGAATGCAAAAAAAACGACAACTTGGAGCAATGCATTACACTTACTCAATGAGTTAAGACAAGCTTTTAATTAACGTTGATGAGAGCAGATTGCAAAACTAGTCTTACCTAAGAAATCCTGGAGCTTGAAAGGTGTAAGAAATTATAATGAATAATTGGTTAGGATGTTTAATGTCAACATAATAGCTGCTGCTTTTAGTCAAGGTTGATTAGCGTATAGCTTGAAGTTGGAAAGAATAACAGTACAACTTTTATTTACTTCATCCTTCAGTTGATTTATTATCTAGATTATTCAACCCCTAATTGGATGGAAAGAGTAATAATAATTTTAGATAATGTCACGTATCACAAAAGCGTACTAGTGTTGCAAAAGTTTAGGCTATATAATCTTTCAATCATGTTTCTTGGCCCTTATTAATTCAATTTTGCTCCAGTTGATAAAGTTTTTGATAATATTAAGAAAGATACAATTTCATCATAAGATTCTCTCTCACGAGAAGATTTTTTAAGTTAATTAATCACCTTACTTTAGTCTAAAAAGATTTCTTGAATTAAGAAGTGCTTTTATAGTAGCTTTAAATCAGCTCATTCTGCACTTTTTTTGAAAAAAATATTGAATTAAAGCCTTTTAAATAAATGACTTTGATGTTATTTATAGATTTAAATTTAACTAACTTATTATAGCAAGAAGTAAAAATAATTGTTAATTTTTAATTTATTTCTTTAAACAACCTTAATCGATTATTTAATTCACAAAATATTATAATTGTACTGAAATAAAGTTAAAAATAAATAATTAATGTAATATTTACCTTTTCAATTTTTTAAATTATGCAATCATAATTAAATTTCTTTCAATACACTCTAATTATGTAAATATTATTTAAAATTTAAAATTCATTCAAAATTGAAACTTTGGGATTAATTTGGGTAAAAAACTTTAATATCTTAATCCTAAGTTCCCCTAGTAAGCAAAATTAAATAAATTATATATATATATATATCAAACAATTTAACTTTTATATTAAGCCCCTTTAAATTTTTTTATACTTAGGCAAGGAACCTTTCAAAATCTTTCCAGGATGCTTTCTGAAATGTAAGATTTGTCTTGCGACTTCTTTTCAGAGACCTTTCATAATCTCTTCAGGAAGCTTTCATGTATATTTAAATGGTAAGACAAACTTCTTGATATAGAGGGGAACTCAAAAATAAACTTTAATTCTTTTTTTAAGATCATGTCCAGCAAGAGATAAATCAAAAAAAGAGAAAAAGTTTTAAATGTCCTCACTATATTTTGCAAAGAAAAATATGTAGGAGAGACTAAGAATGCAGTGTATATTCATGTCAACAGAGATCACAAGAAACAAAGCTTAATCATCAATAAAGTGAAACCATTTATACGCAGTTGCTCAAAACGATTCACAAAAAAAGTTGACTTAGTATATCATTAGCAACAAAAAGGTCATGAAAATGCAGAAATAGATTCTTACGAAGTTGATGTGAGAAATAAGAGAGAATGGATGAAGCTTAGTGATTGGGCAGAAGAAAAGTACAATGGTGAAGTTTTCGATGTGATAATGTCAGACCCCCTCGCCCAGACACCGGATACAACTTAGGTTATGACACAATGACAGACGAGGAAATTATATCGGTTCCATTAGAATTAGCATAGATAAAGGTTTTGTGTTTTTATGGACTACTAATGCTAAAAAATCATTGTTAAAAACTTTTCTCACTAGAAGGAGGTACAAAATTGTAACTATTTAGATTGGCTATAATCAGATGACGAAGAGAATTTAATAAGTGGTCTAGGCAGAGTATTTTAACATTATAAGGAAGAATGCGTAGTTGGAATGAAGGGCGACATGACTTACATAAGTGCGAAATTTAATTTACAGAAAATCAAGAACGCTCTCATAGACATGAGAAGATTCGGTTCATAAAAACCTACTAAAAATTATGAAATGATTGAGTGTTTTGTCAGGGTGGCCACTTCCTCGATGTAAACGCTAGATGGATAAATAGGAGACCTAGATGGATCGGATTTGGACTAGAATCTAAAAGAATGCTTAATTTGGAACACAAATAATGAGTCTGAGTCAAAGTCATATATTGTTGCAGAGGAGAATTTCTTTTATTCAAAGGTTAATTACAATTAATGGTTTACTCTAAATTTTAAAATTCTTAGTTTACTAATCTCAATATATAATTAAAATATTTTTTAGTATAGGCGTCTGCAAATTATAAAATTTGCCGATTCCAAAATTGAAAATTAATGGATTTTATTTTCTCATTAATAGACTTAAACATGATTGAATTAAATATATTATTAGATTAATTTTAACTATATAAATAAATAAAAATGCCATTGATCATGGCTATTATTGAATGCAATAACCCAGATGCACGAACTGGCCCCCTCGTACCCATAGGGTAGGTTGTCTGATGGTGTCTAAAATAAAAGGATGAATTTAAATCTAATAACTATCTGGCAGGCTCAAGCCCCAGAATTAATTTCGAATAAGCTTTAAATAATAATAATAATTGAATGTATAAGCCATTGTACTAAATTCACTATTGCGATTATAACATTATCTATTACTTATGGCTAATTAAAAATCAGAAACATAGAATGGGTATACTGAGCAAAATACAACGAGATGTGATTAAAGGGGATATTGAAAATAATGACACACTCCACCTAGCACAATATTTACTAGAAATAATAAGAAAGAATAAAGACCAATGGGGCCTCTATTTACTAGAAATAATAACCTTTGCTGCTAGAAACATCATTAGAAAAGGGTTCAAGCTAATAAATGACTTCCAAATCTAACTCACAAAGCTCTAATTTTAAGAGGAATACTCTTGTACACAATACCTATTTGGACACAATAACTTTCACAACTCATAAGACTTCTATAAATTAATAATAAGTTCATAAGACCCCAACAAGCTAAACCAAAACATTAAAGAGCTGACACTCACTCTAACTCTGCCTCATATGGTGAGGAAGAATTTTTCAAAAGACTCTGGGAAGACCAAGCCCCGTAAGCTCCTAGCTTCGAAATACAATACTACCCAACTGACCCAAAAGGAGAAATAATAACAAAGAGAGTTGTTCTATCAGACAATGAAGACGACTGGAGTTCCTACGAAGGAAAAGAAGACTGTAACCCACTAGGGGAATCCAGCTATGATTCCAACAGGTCAGAATAAATAAAATGGCCAAAATTAGACTCTCGACCATTAACTCCAAAAAAATAACCTCACTAAGACATGTGTCAAATTCTCAAAAACATCTATGACGTCAAAGACGTCATCACAAAGAATTAGTACTAAATAAGCTAATAAAATAATTAAGGTTCAGTACGAAATATGGATCCTAATTAATAAAATTATTATAACTAATAAAATAATAAATAAGTATCCAACTTCTTTAAGATATGGAAAGCATTTCAAGAGCTGAACTATAAAATAGATTGGATACCAGAGAATCATGTATTTCATTTACATTAACGCAATAGACACAATGATTTACAATCCAATAAAGTCTATTTTAACAGCAATTGAAGGAGTATATAAAAACATAAACAAGGACCAAATGATTGGAATGGTTGCCATGGATGATGTCACTCTCTAAGCATTCTTAACTCACTAAGTTGGAAACCTCTTACAACCCAACCAAAGCGACCATCGACCTAATCAGACTATTCAATATTGCACTTTTAAAAACTCTCACTGCAAATGGTGATGCTTGTATCTCAATTTCAATGGACACTCATGACCATCTAAACAAAATTGAACTCCATATCAAATGCCTCCAAAAACATGCCTACTTCATTAAATCCGACATAATCTAAATGATTACAACAAGAATGAAATCAGAAATTAGATTCAAAAAAGTAAAATTTATTATCAATGTTAAGAATTTTGACTACTAATTCAAGTTTAGAGACAATGGAGACACCATCTAAATCCTCAGTAAAAACAGCAGAAAAGGAGGAAGAAGAATGGGAAAAAGAAAAGGCTAAGGCAGATGAAAACAACAAAGAAGAAGAGGAGGAAAAAGAAGTAGATGAACAAAGACTCAGTATACAAATAGGAAATGACAATTTCCATACTAAAAGGGCTTGTCCCTTAAATATTACCACATATAATGATCGGGGGTCCTAGAGACCTCAATGTGATCTAATTATTATCATTATTATTATTATAACTTCTGGGTAGTAATTTTTGTTTTACAATCCACAATTACAGGATTTTTAAGCTTATTTTCTGCACCTATAATACTAAAAAAAAATGAAAGATTTCCTGCCTACTAATGTTTGTTTTAAAATATATTTATATCATTTGTAATTGGAATTTCATTAAAGTAGTTTCTATCATTTTTTCTCTTATTATTCTCTTTATTATTTATCTTTAAAAAAACAAATTCGATAATTTCACTAAATTCTTTATAATGATTTACCAATTATTGATACATTAAATTCTCACATATTTTTAACTGATTTTTCTATATAAACTTCACGCACTATTAAAATTGTTCAAAAAACTTTTGCTTTAAAAATATCTATGCTAAATCAAATAATTGCTGAAATACAAAAGAATAGGAAATTGTAAAATACAAAAAACTTCCGTATATTTGAAAGTTTAAATATATTTACTATTAATACCATAAAATGTCTTATAAAAGAGAGAGAGTTTAAACATTTATTTTACATAGAATACTAACTGTCCTATATATATACTACTATGATAACATTATTATTTTATATAGTTTTTCTTAAAGAATTCTATTATAGAGCTGAGCAAGGATTTACTATTATTAATCTCGCAATTATATGATGTTTTATTTACTAGCGCCTTATATGCATTTAATGTTTCTTCTTAGTATAAATACTCTTAATTTATAAGTTCTGCCTTCAACTCATAAATTTCGCAAGTTCTTTGATCTGCACTTTAATCACTAGGTTTAATTTGTGTCCTAAAAGCAAAAAGTAAGTATAAATCAAAGAAATAAAAGTAAAGAGCAAATATCATTAGATTGCTTTAAAGTTGTATTGTTAATTGAGATTGTTAGAAATATTTTTACAAATAATAATAATGCAATTATTTGATGTTTTAAATAATTTGAGATATTGATATTTTTTGATTTTCAAAAAATTTATATACAATAATAAAATGGGCAATATTTTTAATAAGTTATTGATATATTTAATTGAAATTTAAATATATCATATTCTACTGTATTTCTTTCAATTATTTAACATTATTTAGATCTGTATTTATATCTTAGATTATTTATTATAATAACATATTTAATTCTTTTAATTTTTTCTTTTATAGAATGAGTATAAATTTTTATAATTTTAAAACTCAAATTACAACAATATATTAAAAATCAATAATTAAATTTGATTTTTAAATGAAATTAATTTCACACTATTTCTTATTACGAATTTAGTTACTGTGAAATAAAATAAGAAATTTAATGAATACTAGGATTAAGAATATTCTTTCGAGTATAAAAATTCAGATTTATTGAAATTATTCTCCTATACTGGGTTGAGCTTTAAGAATTTTCCTTGATAAGATGAGTTTTTCAGGCGTAAGTTTTTAGTAAGGTAATTAGGAGCAGGATAATAGCTCTGTGGTTAATAAAAGATCAGTCAAGAGGTAACCAACTAAATATTTTAGTTTATACCACAATACAGTACTGAAGCTATCACAGTAAAATGCCAAAGACTAAAATGGAAATCCCAAAACAATTAAAATTCTTTTTAAGTATATTTTAGATAGCAAAAGAATTCAATCTAAACAATAAATATAGTGAGATATTAACGAGTATTCGTTCTAACCGAGATACCCCTCCCTACTCATTAGAATTTCCTATTTGATATTAAATTATTAATCCCTTAGGTCTGAATCTACTTCATTCTAGACATTTATGGTTAATACTAATATTATTATAATCGTTGATAAATTTTACGGTAATACTAGCATCTACATATTTTTATTAATGATTTTATTGAAAACAGTTTATTAAATAATATTTTCAAAAATTTAAGTCTACAAATTATATAAACTCGACATGGTTCAAAGTATTAGAAAGATCAATATGTTAATTTTTTTAAAAAATTTTATATTTTTTTGGAGGGGAGGAGGGGTATCTTCGTTAGAACAAGTATTAAAATAAATTAAGTTATAACAACTAATAGTATCAATGACCATCTGTTAATAATTTTAATTTGAACACTTGATATAATTCTATTAGAAAACGAAGGTTTATTTAAGATTATACTGGCAACATCTGTAATTATGAGATATGAAATAATGGGCAAATTTTCCTAAATTAGAAACTTATAAACAATTTCCTGAAATACGTATCTTTGTTAATAACGAATATTTATAAATTAAAAAGTTCCCTTTTAGAATGTCAACTAGGTCTCTTACTTTGTTATGAATATTCTATGATTAATCCCAGGGACTTTTCTTTCGTTATTGTTAGGAATAAATTTTTACTTCTAAGCTTATAACAGAGATTAGAATTCTTAATAAGCTCCAAGAAAAAAGTCTCAATTAATATAACTCATTATTTCTTTAATTCATGAGGTATAAAAAGAGTGCATTCATTTAGATAGAATCTTCATTAATTTGATACAAAATAATTACATTTTCTCTTAAATGTTAAAAATACCAAAATGAAATTTTCTTTCAAAAGATATATTAAAAGATCTTTTAGGTAAGAAGTTAAACTAAGCTTTTAACTTTCATTGAATCATATAGATCATTGATTGTTTATACTCCAAAAAGGTTTTCCATTTCTATAAATTTGATTTCTTTATTTTTGATGCATTTATTTCATCACACAATATAGTTTTAAGAATGCTGTTTTCGTCCATTATATAATTCAAAAGAAAAAAGAAAAATATAAAGCATCATTTTAGATTGGATTATATAATTACCATCCTGGTAAAGTTTTCATAAATATTTTATTTACTTCTAAAAATTGAGATAATTTATGAATTTAAACCTTTTATTCGTTTCAATTTCAATTTATAATTTATAGATTTTTTAATCGTATTGGCTAGTAACTAATTTTTGAATAAAATTAGGATAACCCAAAAAAGATATGAAGCAATAAATTTTCAAAAGGTGTAACTAAAAACAATGTGAAAATCCATTTTTATTAAATAAGTCCTAGTAAATTAGTACTAAAATGATGAAATTTACTAGTTCTGATTCTAAATTTGTTAAATTCAATCAGTATTCTTACTTAGATAGTGCATAGCTTTAAATTAAGGCTGTTTAATTTAGAAATTTCAAGATAATAAAGAAATTAATTGATAAATTTATCACCCTCAAGTTTTTCTAATTTTGTAACTATATAAAAATTTAAATAATTGAAGCAAGATTAGTTATTATAAAAAACTAGGCATTAATTTGATTATCTCTTATATATATATACAATCCTACAATTATTGTTTAAATTGACATTTGAATAATTTACGATAGAAAACAAGGCTATCAATGCTTAATAATAGACAAAAAATTGAATTGGAGATTAACCCAAATAACAAAGCTGTTTTCTCTTTACTCTATAATTTTAAAACTTAACTAAGTTTCTACTAATAGCTTTAAATATTTATTATTTGAGCGAGAGTAAGATTTGTTGAATTTAAAGTCGAATTTAAAACATTATTAAAAGGGTAAATTAATTTTATAAGATAAATTGCTAAATTTTAAATAAAAATCAGTATTATAGCTTAGCATTAAATCTATTTAATCCAACAGTTTTTTAAAAAATAGTATATCAAAGGAATCGAACCTCATATCATTATTAAGCAATATCTTAGTTTTACCATTAGGAGTATTAGTTAATATTACAGTTCTATAGTCTAATCATTCTTTTAAAATATATTTTCTAAAATTTTATATATACATAATTTATTTAATTCACTACTATCTTTGAAGAAATCATATAAACTATAGAAGAAAGACTCTTTACTTATTTGAAAATTCGAAATAGAATTCTTAAATCATACTGAAGAAAGGCTTTATTAGAAAGCTAAAATTTAAACACTAAGAATAAACTACTTCATTAATTTTAGAAAAAATGTTGGTTGTTCAATGCCAGAGGAACAATGTGCGATAGGAGATGAAGGTGAAAAATTAAATATACTGTGATATTCTAAATAAAGAAATATTAAAATTAAAAATAGATTATATTATAATTCACTTCTTATAGTAAACAGTAAATATTGAACTAACTACAATTAAATCTGATTTATTTATTTTTTCATAATTTATAACCACGATTCATTAAATAAATACTCATGTGGTTTTATTTAAAATAATAAATAAATAAAAATAATGAAATAAATACCATTTGATTGTTAATTAATAAATGAAAAGCGAAAAATTAGAATGTTCAATAGTGTTTTAATTATATAGTCAATGACATAATCTTGAAGTGGTTAATCAAAAATATACACTATCACAAGATACAAATTGAATAAGTAATAAAAACTAAATGGCAATACTTCTGTTTAAAAATTGGGGAAAAAATGAGTATTATAAAAATTTTAAATTAAATAAAATCAAAATAATTAAAAATGATAGAAATAAAATTAAAAAATAATGTTATTAATTAATTTACCATTTTAAATGAAATTTCTCAGTTTGAACAAAATTAAACGAATTGACATCCTTGGTCAAGAATATAAAAGTGGAAGACACATTTTATAGTCATTTTGTCCATTTTTGCGGTTAACGAAATTTGTCCAGGCCTAACCCTTTCCTCTACAAATTGCAGTCTCAAATTATTTCTTCCAAAAAACACTCGAAAATATAGATTCATGTCATTTATACCTCGCTGAGCGTGAATATCGAATCAGAATCGATTTAATTTCAAAGCGTGCAAAGATATAAACAAAATAAGCAATTTTTGCAATTTCTTTATACAATCCATAAACCTTCATTTTTGAGTTTTTAATCGTCTCAAAAGATGGTCACGAAAATTCATATGGTGACCTGGAATTAAGCAAATCTACTAAATTTTAAATTACTTATTTAATATGGGTTTGCTATTTCAATTTCTAATCTCTTTAAAAGTTATCAATTATATATTGGAGAATAAGAAAATTAATGAATTATTTTGCTTTTACAATTTCACATAAATGCCAATTAAAAGTGTAATGAAATTCTTAATCATTATTTGCTTCTAATGTTTTTTATGAAAGTAATTTTATTTAAAAATTATATTAGGATTGATTAAGCTTCGAAGATTAAAAAATAATAACAGGTCCTAGTTGAAACATAATTTTTAATATAATATTAGAAGACTTGTTTTCCTTTTAATCTTAGAATTATTTAGTTTAAATTTGATCTGCTGAATTAACAAAAAAATATTTTAGAGAATTAAAGTAAATTGAAGAAATATACAATTTAAAATAGCACAACAAAAAATAATAAAATGAAATGGTATTTAACTTTTTATAAATAAAATATGGGTTGAGTTAGTTTAAAAATAGTATCTAGATTCCCAAATATTTTTGAGATTTTTTAATTAAAATTGTAGAAGATGATTATTATTCTTTTTTTAGTATAAAAGCCTAAAGAATAAAATTGAATATTTTTCTTATTTATTGCTAGTTGACTATTTTTGTATCAAATTTTATTGAATGCTAATCAACTTCAAATTAAATCATTTAGCATATTGCCTCTAATGCTTATCGAGCTATCACATATTGCTTTGCATTCAGTCACATTGCTTGAATAATGGCTTAAGTTATATCTTGTGACGGAGGCGCATATTTGGCTTTGAGGCTGCAAACGTCCCATTGGAGGAGAAAAACAGGAGTAAATAATAACTAAGTAGTTGGTAAACTCTATTGATACACAACGTTTTTAGGGTGTGTGCCTCTTCCTTTTGCTAGTTGGGATTAAATGGGGAAGGAAGCTGGGCTGTACTAACCATCCAAATATTCCTGCAGACGTATAGACTAGTTGTTTGACAATGTCCATTGTGTCGTAGACCTAGAGACTAGGGAGAAATCAGGATTCTCACTACTGGATAAACGTGTGGTCAGGCACTTTTTAGAAAGATTTAATGATGTGAAAATAGCCAATAGAATAAAGTCTTCTTTAATTTGATAAAAATTATCATCATCATCATTGTCATATAAAATCATATTTATTTCAGAATAATATATAAGATTTTCATTAAATAAACAACAAAATTATTTGTTATTAACAAAGATAAGAAAACTCAAGTCATAAATTTTCTCATTAAACTAATTTAATAAAGCCTTGCTTTATTAGAATAGTAAAGTATACTTTTATATTAATAATATTCATGTCTATCTAATTATATTTCTTAATTCATTAATTTGATATATCTTATAAATTAAAAAAAATTATCTTATTAAATTTCTATAGAATTTATAATATTCTATAATAAATATTTAAGCAGACGAGTAGTGATTTCAATTTTAATTTTTTTCTTAAAATTAAGGAATATTTAAAAATGTTAAATCAAGATTATAAAAAGAAATTTATAGAAGAGTAAATTAATCAAAGTTACAAAAATTTTACTTCAAACAAAGTAATGTAATCAAAAATGATAATTAAATATAATAAATTACATTCATAAAATTTAACATTTATAAAGTTACAAAATTTGATTTAATATAGTTTTAATTGTGTAATATTCGTATTAATATTAAAATACGATTGATTACATTCAAAACCCCAAAACCCTTAATTAAATGTTATAGTGATTTGATTTGTAGGTATAGTTGGGTTATTATTGGGGATAATAGAGGAAACACAGGTTATATGTGAATTTAATCTATATTTAATGAATATTATGTGATTTAATTCAAATGAGTTTACTTGCTTGTCTTTGTTATACCTCTGGAATATTACTCTTTAAGTATGTCATCTAATGTTTACCTTGGATAAGAGGGATTCCTCATTATTATAGCAGGAATACATTCTAAATTGTGAAATTAAAATTAATTAAATGAAGTTTAATTATAGATAGTGGCAGTTAAAGTTGGTTAATTTAAACAATCTTGGGCTCATTTGATAAGAAATTTAAAATTAGCTGGACTTTACTATTGGCAGTATTATTTTATCTCATCCCAGGATCGAGATAACAGACTTTGATTAAACATCCCAAAATTCATTCAATTATACTTTCACATTAAAGTTGATTTATCTGGCTCCAGTGATGAGATAAAATATTACAGTCAATAGTAAAAACCAGCTAATTTTAAATTCCCTTTCAAATGAGCCTAAGATAATTTGAATTAACCCACTTTTACTGCAACTATTTAGATTTAAACTTTATTTAATTAATTTTAATTTCCCATTTTCGAATGTATTCCTACAATATCATCTTTCCTAACTATTTTATATCCTTATATACATTCAAAACCCCAAACCCTTTCAGTAGTTTGATTGATTTTTTGATTGATAAAAGTAGACTATTAGTGCATACTTTATTAGGGTTTTAATAGGGTTTATGTAGGGGTTTAATGTTTAAATATTAGTTATTTAAGTGATTATAGCAAGCGAGTTTTTAAGATTTTTCACACAAACATAAGCTTAGAGTCATGTGGCAGTTCTCTGAATTTTATCTTTCTAAGTTTATGTTTGATTGTTTCTATTGTTTGTTAATTCTCTTAGCTTGGCTTGATAATAGTTGAGTATGCAAGTTCTCTGAGACCTCCATTTATTTTATTTTTATCGAGATATTGTTTGATTCTGTGCTTAGAATCTCTCTCACCCCTGCAGCTAAAGTAATCGTTTCTTGGCATGTCGTTCTCTATTATTATTACTGCTAGAGCCCAGATATCCCATTAAGTGTCTTCATCTCTCCAATCCTCTCTCTCTGGGAATATCCAGGAGTGCCGTATACGTTTCCTTATGCAGAGGTTTGCACTCTTTGAGCTCTGTTGAAGTCAATAATATGAACTCTAAGAGGCTGAAGTTTCATCATGATGTTCTCTGGCTTAAGTCTCTATGAACATAACCTAGCTTGTGAAGCTCTTCAATTCCTTCAACTATCTGCTATACTATCTAGCTAATTTATCTTTGGCATCTATTGTCAGATAAGAATTCTCTGTAAGTCATTTCAAGTAATGGAAGCCTGAAGGCTACATGATCTTTACCAAGTAAAATAGCATCAAGCTGGATGATATGCCTGCACTCATTTAACTTTGCCTTTTAAAGAGCATAATACTCATTTTCAAATTGCATTTAGAACTTTTCATCAGCAAGGAAGTAATTGAAAGGATATATCTTATAAGCATATTAGTCATCAGTAATGACTCTCTTCTCTATTGTATCTTCAAGAGTGAAATAGCTTTCTAGACAAGAATCTAAGTCAATGATTTTTATTATGGGAATCTTTATTGCCTCTATTTTAACCATCATTTTATTGATCTCAGAGACTGGAAAGTTCTTGACTGCTTTCTTCATTTTAACTTACTTCTAGACTTCAACTCTAAGAGACTCCATTGGTTTTCTTGATCTTCTCTTTTAGTTGAATCTATTCCCTGTAGATTCATGAATAAAGACAAAATTTTAATTGTACTTTTTCTTTAAGTGCACTTTGAGGTCTCTAGTATGAGAATATGGCTTCTTACAGAACTCACAGGCATACTTCCCATCTTTATTTTAATGCTTGAGATATAACCTTGGCATATCGTTGTGTATCGTTGTGTATATCTCTCAAGTGTCTCTTATAAGTTGACTTTTAAGGGAAAACTTCATTGCATTCTTTGCATTAATAGTCAACTTTGGCTGGTATTTATTAATGCTTTATAGGGGGTTGTTAAAACTCTTCCTCGATTTGCACAGCTTCTATGATAACCTCCTACTTAACTTATATTTAAATCTCAAAGCTAGACTTGGTCAAAGTTGTCATAAATAGGCTCCCACTGAGTACAAGCATCTCTGGTCTCTACTTTTCTTGTTGCTGGAATGATAATTTCTATTAACTTTACCCAAGTAATGCCGCTCTTCTTAAAAGGTTAGCGCTCATTTTATTTTGCTGATAAATATTACAATAATAATTATAAAATATACCTTGATAAACTATAATAGTTGAGTATATGTCAATCTGGTAGATTCTTTGCTGAGAGGTAAGAAAATTATATAACCATAGAAGACTAAAAGTTGACATTATTTATGAGAATTTTATTTGTTTTAGTGTTAAAATACTCCTAATGAAGTTTTGTTTCTCTAGGAGGTTTGAACTTAATTTGGAGGTAAAATTATTAAGCAATTTTTAATTTAATCTGCTCCTAATTAAGTTTTAACCTAAAAATTTAACTCCTAATAAAGTTCGAACTTAATTTGGAGGAACTCCTGAAATAATTAAACATTATTAGGAGCAATTTAATGGAGAAAGTTTGATAAAAATGGAAATCAATCTGTAACACTTGGAGCAAGTTTTTCAATGCTTCTCCTCATTTCTTTTCAAGGTTGACCTCAAGTAGGTCATCCCTATTTAGTAGTAAGATTTTAATAAACTTAGAATTGATATCCATAATTTTAAATTTCTTTAACATTTCTAGAAAGAGGAAGCAAGATGGAGTCTATGACTGATGCAATGAAGAGAATTTAATCTCAAGATTTAATAGGATAATTTCGAAGTATAGAGGACCTCTATAGGTACTTGGTTTAGCAAGGTAAAATTTTAACTAATACTAATAGATTAACCATAGTTGAATTGTTCTTGCCGAATTAGGAGGGAACTAAAATCTCATTCTTAAAAGCCTTACTGAGTGAAGAGAAAAAAGCTTTTAAGTCTAATGAAATTAGGTTGATTGAAATTCCTAACTACCCTGAAATATCAGTGACAAACCTATATGACGATGCTATGGGTGATCCGGACGTAGCTCTCTACCTCCATCAAAGCTACAGCTCTCTATAAGTTGCCAGAGAGAAGCTTCTTCTTTGTTGTTCTTGCAACTCTGAAACCTGAGTACTTAAATGAAGTAATTTAAGAAGCTCACAAGAAACGCTTCAGCATCTCTCCTGAAGAAAAAGAGAAGCAAGGAATAAAAATAAGAGATACCTGGCTGTAGGAACTTAAAAAGTATCCTTTCATCTCAAGTAAGCTTAGTCCTCTAACTTTATAGAAAAACCTGGTACTGCTATATACTTTATGAAAGCAGCAAATTAAACAGAGAGAGAAAGTCTCAAGTAAAGCATTAATTGAGTAAAAGACTCTTCAAAGATTTTTAAAAGCCAGACGAGATGAACATAGATGCAGGGGCTGGCACTAAGAGAAGAAACATGGCCTTACAAGCCTTAAGAGGAAGAAAAGAAAGAGAAGCCAAATCCCTTTACGGGCAAATTTAATATGTGAACTTATTCATTCGCTTAAATCTAAAACTTATTTATATACTCAAAATCTCCCTTCTCTTGCACATATTTTAGCTTTATCATCGCTGACTCTCTTAGCAGCACTCTAAATAAAATCGACTGTATCTATCTCTAAATCATGCATCAGATGGTAGAGCAGCTAATTCTTATAATGACCTTTCAACAACCCCAAATATAATTCAATTCCATTGAACTAAGAGCTGTAAGGAACATTAAATACAGGTGTTATATTTAGCCTTTCATATTCCTACCTTGAGTCTTTAGTTTTATGAACTGACACAAGTTATCAACGAATAGAATAATCTCTTAGTCAGCATACTTATCTCTGAGTTATTGCAAGAACTTCATATATTATTCAGTCTTTATAGAACGAGGGTGGATAACATACGTCTCGAAGCCACTATCTTCACTTATTCCACCAAGAATAGCATGAGTTTACACCTTAACCTTTTAGTCATTAACTTCTAAATTACTATACCTCTTGTACCAAGACCTTGATATAAAGGTATTGAATGTAAATACTGCCTCATCAGCGTGTATAAACTTTATATTATGCTCTTAAGACCTCTGCATTTAATCGAATATATAATTTAAATTAGTCTTATAAATGGAACATTAAAGTCAATCACTCTCTTAATGCGATTGACTATCTAGTAAGATATTCCGTTCTTTTTATCTATGTTAGCTATCGATTAAGCAGATATGTGAAGCTCAGGAAATAGGCGATGAAACATCACAGGTCTCTAGGCTAGAGAGAAATGATCCCAGTATTTAAGAGTTTTATCATTAATAATATTGTAAATATGATGCTGATAATATTTTAAAGGTCTCTTAGGCTTAGAATTAAGATGCTATCTTTTTTAATTAAATACTAATAAACAGTGAGACCTCACAGTTGCAGGAGATTTATGAAGAAGCCTTGCTATAGACGTATAATTCAGAACAGACTTGAGTTATTCACTATATTCATCACATCCATATCGCAACTTAAACAATAAATT
>ARYC01005912.1:0-20918 GCA_000711775.1 Oxytricha trifallax | reverse complement strand
ATATAAAATATTAACTTTATGCTAATTTAAATAGAAGTATGTCAACTCAAAAGGTTATAAATTGATCTGATAGTATTTGTAATTAGTGGCTGTTATATATTTAAATAATCAACATTATATTTTTATTTTGCATTTTCCACATTTAGAATGTATTTTATTAATAATATTGAGCTGAAAATTAAGGAATTTTAAAATTCAACTTAAATTTATTTTTATATACTCTAAATTCAAATTTAAATCTAAAATCTATTATTGCAGTATTGATAACAATAAAAATAAGTTAGTTATTTATATGATTATTGAGAATAATGATATATAATTAAATAAAAATAAATAAATATCCAATTTAACAGTAGGATAAAGCATTTAAAATATAATAAAAGAATATTTGTGCATTTAAAAATGACTAAATAAAAAATGAAAATTTATAAAGATAAATGACATTAAAATAAAAGAACATACTGATAAAGATAAAAGAAATATACATAAAAATAAAAATAATTTATGAAGTCATATAAAAGAAATATTCACTCATTCACAAGGTAGAACTCGAAATATCTAAGAAATATTTCTCAATAATTATTTATTTACAAATTTGGCTAAAAAATAAATGTTTAGTTAGATAAGAAGATGAAAATTGAAAGATATGGAAAACTACCAAAATTTATATAAATTTTTTAAGGTTTTGACGAGTGAAAGTAGAACTAGGATTGATAGAGTTCACTGCTCGGCTAGTACTAATTGAACCTACGTTAATCGAAAATTAAAAGTCAGAATTAAAAAGTTTTTTGAAAACAAGAAAATGTAAATGTATAAATTCTCATAATTTAAATAAAAAATAAGCGAATATTAAATAATTTGATTCATCAGATTCCGACAAATTTATAATAATCAATTTATGTTACTTTTTGTGTTGTGTTGTGATGTAATGTAATATTGCTATTTTTTATAATGTAGGTTATTTTTCTAATTATTTAACTTTATTTATATATATCTTAATTTATATGAAAAATAAACATTATTTATTTTATAATTTTTTAAAAATAATTCTTTTAATATTGTCATTATAATTTTGTCTCATAATATTAATATATTATTTTACTTGCTATATTTATAAATTGAAATAATATATTTTCTTAAGAAAGTATAGTTAATGATTTATATCAGTTATTTAAATATTAACATGTTTTGATTTGTTAAAAATAAAAACAAAGCTATCAATTTTTAATGATTCAGTTTTTAATTTATTCGTTATGATTATATTTTTTATTTCTAAATTATTATCTTTAAATATAAGAGTTTTCATGTCGTTTTTATTTTTCTTTCCTTTCAGAGTTTAAGAAATTACTGTATCGGTTAATTATCAATTAATAGATTCTAAAAATTTTAATTTTTAGTTTTAAGAATTATTAAATTGCTGCTTCCACTTTTATAATGGTTTAGGATTACAATTATAATCAAAAATATAATCATAGTAAAGTATTTTAGCAATAAAAATATATATCATAAATAAAGAAGTAGAGCGTCATTCTTTTAACGGTTTAGGAGAGGACTGTCTTTCACTACTGAGTATTTTAATTCATAAAACAGATATCCTAAGTAGTTTTATTTCATGATTTTTCATTATGCATATTTCTAAGAATTTTTTTTGAGAATTAAATTTTAACTTTATCAAGTTATTATACTTTGTATCACAATTGATCACTTATATTTTAAGCTAATTATTATTAAGTACTTTTAATTTTCTTGATAGTTTATGGAAACAAGTGAAACCTAATTAATTGCAAATTTGTTTTCTGATTGTCTTAAGACAAAGAAAATTGAAAAATTCACTGTTTAAAAAAATATTATTGTTCCTATATATTGAATGACTTAATTTCATGCATCTACAATATATTAACTAGTTTTTTACTTGATAAATGAATTATTTGGGATAACAAAACTTAATATTTTTTATTAGCAATTTTTCCTAGAATTTTTAACAAAAGTAAATGTATTGAAAATAATATATGGAAATAGATTTTAGTTTATAATAAAATAAAAATGAATTATTCATAAAAGGCCTATACTAATATAAATTTCAATAAAAAATATCAAAATCAAATCATCTTATAATAAATTGTAATTTAATGATTTAAAGTTTAGGGGGCAATGTTTTCTTGCTTGAAATTTAAATGTAAACAAGAAGTGAACTTTCTTGAAAGACCAAGAAACTTCCCAACTCAATACATAAAATTAAAAATTTTATAAATTTTCAAATCTTTTTCATAAATTAAGCAGGAAATTTCCGTAAAAGGAAAAAAATGCGCAAGGGCTTACAAAGTTTGAGATAAATTTAAAGAAGCTAAAAAAATTACTAAAAGTATATGAAATAAATTTCAATTGTGTGGAATATATATCAAGTGCTTAAAATAAATTTCAAGAAAGTGAAAAAATTTAATAAAGTCTGATATAATTTTAAGAGTTTTTTTATTAATTAATTTTATTTAATTATATTTAATTGAGAAAATTATAAAGTTGCTCTTCTTTTATGTTTTTGATATAATTGAGCTCAATATAATTCAATATTCAAAAGTTTAACATAAAAATAAACCAAAGATGCACTTTATTAATCAATTAACTGTATTTTTTATTATTGTAGGAATACAATTGATTTGGGAAAATGAATTAAAATTAAAATTAATTACCTTCAGTTATGTTTTTGGAAAATGTCTCTAAACCCTAACAATATTATACTCTCTGGATAGCGCATTAAAAATGAGAAGGTGGTTTTTATTGCTATAATGAATTTATCTCATCGCCCAAGCGAGAAAAACCTATTGTACTATTTTTGGGAGTTAGCTCAAAATCAAAATATCTCGCTTCCTGGGATGATTCAGGAATGTTGCCAATAATAAAGTTCAGTTAAAATTGCGGGATCTACTGTAGAATCCATTTATTTTTCAATTTTGAGTCACTATGGATTTAATAACTGCCATGATTTTGATATTTAATTAATATAATTTAAATTCATTTTCCTAAATCGAATGTATTCCTACAATATTAAATTTATCCGATAAATTTTTCTCATTCATAATTATAATATCTTTTGTAGATTTCTTATCAATATTTGTTACTTTAACATGGATATATAGATAATCTTATAAATTATAAAAGTGTTTTTAAATTGTAACAATAATATGAATTAAATAATTAAATTAAAATTTAAAGTCAAATTTTTTTTCTAATTATAGTATAGTTCTCCAAAATATTTTTTGATACTACAATCTGACATAAAATAAAACCTGTAGTCTTAAGCATCTATATAATATATTTTATATTCAATTTCCATTATTTTAATGAAATTTTATTTTTTGAATTTACTTATCTTAATCGTGCTATTTTACCATTATTTATCTTTTTTTATTAAATAAAATATTTTTTTAACTATAAGTCTACATGCTAAAATCTTTTAATTTAAAATGCATATTATTCACAAATTTTGAAGAAATACATTACTTATTTTTGAGGAGATGCTTGCAGAGTTTACTTATTCTTTTCTACTACAACATGATAATGACTACTATTTTACTAAACATCTCAAATTTTATTAAAATAATTTATCGTAAAATAAATGAGTATTATAGAATGAACATTTTAAAGTCTTCTAATGAAGCTCAAACAATTATAATCTGCAAAACAAGAGGAAACTAGAAAAATATTTTCCACACAAAAGTATAAAGTGAATGAGCTTACCACTGAAAATTCTTTCATCTCAAAAGTATTGGTAAGAGTTATTTGGTTTCGATATTTTGCAGTTCAAAGACAGCCCTAATTTGCCTACTCAGTCAAAACATTTTTTCATGCATTTTTGGGTGTTTTTTGATATGCTTAGCAAGTTAAGCTTCAAATATTTGAATTTAGACGCGCCTTGTCTTGTCTTCGTGGTACTCAAGACAGCTTGGTATTTTCAAAATACTTTTACTAACTTTATTTCAAGAAACACTCAAAAGCTTAATTAAGATTCATACCAAGTTAATTGAATAAAGGTTAACAACATCTTAGAATATAATCAATAATTGATACTCATGATTAAAAGATTCTTAGGATTTGGTTTAGAAGATATTTAAATATATAGTCTATAATATTTACCCTATACTGGAAATAAATAGGGACTTATTCTAATCCGAAGGACTTTAACTCAGCAAAGAGTAAGGATTATTATTGAGTTTTTTCATAGTTATTTTTAGAATTTTATTAAATAAACTCAAGAATATTAGCAGAAGTTATTGAAGCTTAGAAAATATATATGCTATAGCTTTACTCAAAATAAATTAGCAAGTAAGTAAATTGACCAATCTTAAAATCAAGTAAAGTTCCCCAAACTTAATTCAATGAGAGCGCAGATATAACTAATTTAAATAAAGCTACATTTTCCATGATAAATAAAAAAATTACTATTAAAAATTATTGTATATTATAATTTATTTTTTTTAATTATCTTAACGTTAAAACTTCAGTCATTTATATAACAAGAATACATGAAAACCGAAAACAGAGGATACAAGAATGGCGTTCTAATAAATTATATTAAAATTCATATAATGAAGCAAAGAACAGTTATTTAAAAAATGTGCATTTAATTAAAATATGTGTTAAAAAACTAATATAAAAAAATATATTTATGATTTTTTAATTGACGCTATTAAATGAATTAATGACTGAACGTATTACAGCAATACTAGCAAAAACAATTAATGTACCTAAATACTATTATAATACAAAGAAAATCTACCAAAAAGCCCATGATTTTGAGATTATGATTTAATTGAATTTGAATTTCTTGGATTACTCCTAGAAATTCAAACTATTGCTTTCTTTAAGCAAAGAGTTCTCGTTCTCACTGTTTTTATCACTGTTGACTTCCGTATTTTGCATCATGGTTAGCTAAATATTACGAGAAATAAAAGTTCAAGAAAGCAATTATTGAGTACTTAGTTTCATGCTGCTAGATAATGAAAAAATTATTAATTTTAAAATTGGCTTGATCTAATAAGAAGAAAAGAGATAAAAATGCTAGTAACATACTTTCTTTAAAAATGAATATGTTATTAAAAAGTAAGTGACTGGTAAGTACTATAAATTTCGTTAAGACCTTAATAGTCAGTATCATTATAAAATTAAAATAAATCAATTACTTGATAAAACTATTTTTGTAAATTTATATGATTTTTAAATTTATAATTGTAATAAAGAAAGAAAAGCTCACAATAAAATTACATAGAATAAACTATACTATATAATTTGAAGCTATTATATAAAGAAGAAAATATTGATGTCTTATCACATAAACAATCAAATTTTGACATGCTTCTTAAAGCATAATCAAATTTAAGAATTTTAAAACTAGATTAAGTTGCTAATAACATCAATAATCAGTATAAATAGCTCCGCAAATGAGCATAATAAAAATAACGTAAAACTATGAAAAGTAAGATTAATATTAAAGAATTTTAGGCATTGATGTTAATATTCTGAGAGCTATTCGCGTAAAGATACATTGACTTTATTATAACATTTGTCTGTTTTTAAAAGATCTTTGCATTAATCTAATAATCAATAAATATTGATTATAAAATGTTACTAGATAGATTTATCAAAAATATAGCAAAATCAAAGATGTTTGGAAGGTATAGATTGATATACTATATTTTAAATTATTAAATTACTAATATTGTAGAAATACATTGGAAATTGGGAGAATAATTTTTATTAAATTAATTATTCATTAAATTGTTGGCAGTTAAAGTTGTCCAATTAAAACTTTCTTAGGCTCATTCGGACGAGAATTTAAAATTATCTGGAGTTTACTATTGGCGGTACTATTTTTTCGCATCCCTGGAGTGAGATAACTTTAGTTTTATTAAACCCTCTAGATTCATGTAATTATACCCTCACATTAAACTAAAGTTATCTCGGTCCAGGGATGCGATAAAATAGTACCACCAATGGTAAAGTCCAGCTAATTTTGAATACTCTTCCGAATGAGCCCAAGATCCTTTAAATTGGACAATTTTAACTGCCAACAATTTACTGAATAGTTAATTTAATTAAAGTTATTCTTCCAATTTCTACAATAATTTAATCCTTTTGTATTAAATGGAGGAATATACTAACATGGCAACAAGCAAATGAAGTCCTATGCTCTGGCTCAATGATCTTCAACACAAAATTAGATTAATGGGGACTGCATGGTCATGTGAGCTGACATAAGAGCCCATATAGAATGAGAACGAGGACTACGAAGATTGATTGAGTGAACTGGTAGGAGACATCTTCGAAATTTAAGGCTACCTCTTCAATGAAACTACCCAATAGAATCCAGTAGAATAAAAATTCTCAAATAGGGGAGGGCCCAAAAAAGAATAAAATAAAGGATAACAGATAGAAAGATGAGCAACTGAAATTCCAAGGAGATAACAAGAAAGAATAGTAGGGGAAAGAAAATACAAAAGCATAAGAATGAGTAGATTGGCGAACAGCATGTTTGCTAAGAGTCTCAATAATCTGATGATTACACCTACACTTATTATATATGGTTATTACTCAACGCATTTTAGACTATCTTTAACTACACTCTAAGTTATTTACTAATACTAAATTAGATATATATTTTATAACAATAAAAGCTAATAAAAATGAAAATAAATTGTCATGAATTGACATGATCACTGAGTCACGATAAAAATTTATAAGGGCTTATTTTAGAGACTTATACTTATAAATGCCCTGTCTCTTCCTGTAGTTACTTCTTAAGTTGGAAATTTATTTATCCAGATTTTTAAGGATTTTCTTAAAAAGGCGTGTCTATGTTGATTTATAAGTAATTTATGCATTATTAATAATAAATATTAACTATTGAGATGTATAGAGTATATTTACAAGGTTATCTAATTTAATTCCTAGGACTACTTCCAGGATCTTGAAAAAGTTTTGAATTAAAATTTTAGGATGTTTTCGATTCATTCAATCATAAATGTTTTTAGAAAATACCAAAACCGAACTTCACAGAAGGTATTGATATTGAATACTCGAAATAATCATTTAATTAAAATCTCCAAAAACCCATGCCATTAGACGTAATTAATAATAACCCAATGAACACTCCTTTTCTATCACCTTAGATATGTAAGATGCTCTGATACCATAAACAAGTTTGGACTGAGATTGGCCAGATGTTAGTTCTACTTTCTTGGAGGATGATAGTAATTCAAAAAGAGACTCCAAATGTGCTGACTTTTACAAAACTCACCACAGGGTTAATATCTTTAACATCTATTATAGTAAATAAGAAAATATGTTTGCTACTAAGTATGAAAAGATACAATTACATTCATAATTTATAAAACAAAAACATTTGCAGTTTTAATGTGTTATCTTAAAATCATTTATTATTAAAGAAAGACACACAATTCCGTTACAATTTTTGAGCATCAACTTGCAGTAGTACCAGCAATTAAAAATTCCATAACTAATAAATAGTTTAATTAAGAACCAATCTAAAACAAGGAAATATCCTAATTGAGAAACAATAGTCATTCAGTACTCCCATTTATTATCAATGATGCACAAGCCTGTAGTGTCCCATCTTTACTCCCTTTTAGGAATTAATATGTTGATGATTGAATGTAGAGTTCACACCATGAAAGAACCAGTAGAGCCAAAGAATTTTACTGTCCGTCTTGAATTAAAGAAGTAAATTAACAAGTTACTGAGCAGTATACTTTGAAATTCCTACTATGTATCATAACAGTAACTAATCAGAAGAAAAAAAACATCATATTAACATATACTCTTGTTTAAAAATAGTCTATAAGATGACGTAAAGTTTATAAGAAATTAATTTTTAACAATTTTAAATGAACTCAATTGTGAGATGATAAGTTGCTCAAAATTACAAAATTTATCACCATATACATTAAAGGCTATACCTAACCTATAAAATATTATAGAAATTCAACTTCATCATCAAGATCTTATAAACCTCAGAACTCTCAATAGAAATCGGCAATATATCTAAACAGAGGAAAATGTAGAAATTTAATACTAGAACATGAAACCAAAGAATCCTTCGAATATAATTATGGAGTCAAACAATAAAATTTATAAAAGCAAATATTAAGTAAACCAAATAAAAACCACAAATTGAAGAAAATTAAGGAGGGGTCACAAAGAAATGCAGAAGGAAGAAATCAACGTAGAAAAAATAAAACCAAACAACTCAAATTAATTCTAAACAACTTGAGTTAAACTTACTATTACAAGATCCACTTAGAAACTTAATTATATTATCAGTAAAAGTTCATGACTCTTAAATTATTACAAATATAAAAGATCGGGGACGCCAGAGATCTCAATTTGATTGCATAATTATTACTATATTTATTGAGTCATGACAATTATGTAATTTTCATAAAAATAATGTTAAGATTTGTCTTCTCATTCAATTACCTCAACGAGTGCTCATACAGTTTTAAATTTTTCAAATCATATTTTTTAGTTTATAAATAGCTAGACATATGATTTTGTTCCTTTAATATTAGTTGGTATACATAGTTTCAATCATGGTCTTATAAAATTCAGTTATATATTTAAATTAAATGATCTTATTATTATAATGATTTAATTATGTGAATTTTATTTAGGTAATAATTAATTTAGGCTTTTCTTTCTATTATTTCTTTTGATATTTTTAGTCAAAATTGAAAGATAGGAGGTCATAATTGTATTAAAAATTTATTAAAAGAATAATGGTTAATATTTTAATAAAACTAGGAATGTTGCGAGTTTAAATTTAACGATTAAGTGTAATTTATCTATAGTAATTCTTTAAAATAATTAATCTCAACAACAACATTAACATTTTAGTCAAATCATAATTTAAAGTAATTAAATTATTAATATTTTCTATCAATTGAATTAATTAATATATAAAATATTAGTTAATAAAAAGACACTGATTTAATTTCAAGATTTATTTTTATTTACCGAGCAAATCCACCTTATTTAATATATTTATAATATTGGTTTACTGACGTTCATAAATAATGACTATACAGATAACAATTAACCTTAAGTTATTCATCTTCTTACCTAATTATATATTTTAGCTTATAGTTTGGATATCTATTCTGAGAAATTAAGATGATAATAATTTATGAAAAAGGAGGTTGCTCAAATTAAATATAAGTTATTATATTCATTAATTTTATATACAATTGAAAGCCTTTAATTTAATAAGTATAGTCTAATCTAATTTAGTATATATAGTCCAACATACAGGATTCAATATGTTATCAAATTATAGGGGAGATAATATCTAATTTTTAATTAAATTAATCAGACTAAAATTATTTTCCAAATTGCCATTAATGGAGACTACAGTGCCTCTAGGTTGCACTGAGATATATCAAATACTTAAATAGTAATTTTAAAGCAGTGACTGCCCATCATGATGTAGTAGAAGGATCAAGCCGCAGAATATATTGTATTTGAACAAAGAGGGCTAATATTATAAACATAAAAGGTACTTAAATAAATATAATAACATGTGTTGATATAGCGCTATTGCCATTTAACTGTTCATCTCTTTATTGTTCATCAATCAATATATTTAGCCAGAACAAAGGACTGGATTTTTTTAGCTGCCTGAGAAAAATAAATTTAATAAATGAATTTTTTATGATTAATTTGTATTATTTAGAAAAATATTAATTCTTGGGAAGTTTAAAGACTCTATGAGATACAATGATGATCTACTTTATGGTCCTAATGAGCAGATGTCTGAATAAGATATTTAAAGTTTTAAGGTAGCCCCTACCAAATCAGGTCGTCCCTATTCATACGATTTAATACTTCCTTCATTATTTTTGCAATACTGAAAATCATAAAATGCTGAAGTCTAACTGCCAAGTTTTAACCAAATGGCGATAATACTATGACTGGACTTGAAACAATTCACAGTAAAAGCAACCCAATATTTATTTAATAATAACGGCAAGTTGGTTTCAAGCCTGTTGCTAGAGATGCCTATCAGAGAGAGAGACAAAAAGGAAAAACCAATTGCAATACCTGATACAGACATTTCTTCAATTAACTCTAAATACAACACTAATATAAACCTTATTAATTATGGAAAAAAAAAGGAGAGTTTATACATATTTTATAACAATAAATCAATAGAAAGCAAATATTTTGCGCTTTAAACATCACATGAATATAAATAAAAGAAGAATAGTTAGTGATTGATGGTATATTAGCAGCAATGATGAAATTAAAAGCACTTAGTTCAAGTGAAGGAAAATAAAGATGATTATCTATCAAGGATTTATGAATAAAATAAATATTGATTGTTGCATATTATTTAATATATATATATTAATATTGTAGTAATTGTTTATAAATAATGTGTTTTAAGAATTTTTCATACTACCTGTTTTACTATATTTTATTTACTATATTTTATTTAGATAAAATTATTATATTGATTGTAAATCTAACAACTTATATAGATTTATCCAATATTTTTTTATCAATAAAATCAAATATTAATAGTTTTGATATTTAATAATTCAAAATCTATAGTATAATAATTTTACAATTAATTATAGAGCAATATTATTAATAATGATAAATAATGATAAATGAAAAAAATGCATTAAATTAAAATACATATACCACTCACTACTTGTATGAAATAATTAAATTATAATATTTTTATAGTTTTATAATATTCGTAAGAGATTAATTTAAAATGTCAAGAATTTATTAAAGATTTTTGCTCGCCTAATAAAATCATGAATTATAATAATTTAATTATTAAAAATAAATATGAAATTTAAAAAAATGAGTATTTAAAATTTTATGCAATTAAGAATTAAAAAAATACAAATAATTCACGAGAATCTTTAAATTAAATAAAATTTTTTATAAATTTCTTAATATTTATGCTTTGTAGAATATTTTGAATTTGTTCATTTATCTGAATAAGACATGGAATGAGCTTCATCTTGAGATTTGCTAGTTCAGAAATCCAAAAGGTTTAATTATTACATCAAACTCCCACGCCCGTTTACAATAAAATAGGAATATATGACATTTGGTACGAGGCTATTAAGACTACGAAAACACTCATTTGAGAAACAAAAAGATTTCCTGGACCTCGTTCAATGTCATGCTTGATGGATATGTCAGTTTTAATGGTGCATTCTAATCAACACCTTGTAATTAAAAATAGTGTGGAAATGAGAAGTCTCGGAAATCAGTTTTATTTCCTTCCAAACTGACAAAAAGTGTGCGATACCAGCTGAGGAAATCAGAAAACTGAATGCAATTTTCACTTTTTTTGTCATAAATTTTTTATTATGAAAATATGTAATAAACTCAATCTTTATATTTTATTAACAATATTTTTTATCAATATAACTATCTTGATATTTATTCCTAACTTCACTTTAGAGAATTAATCCCTCTGTATATAGATCAATTTCTTTCATTCTTATGAACATAAATAGTTTCTTAGACTGTGAATAATCTTAAAACTGTGATATTAATAATAAATTTGAGATTGTCAATAAATTATTTTTTGTTTGCTTTGCATCATTTTCGCACCTTGCAGAGTAGTAATTATTGAGGCATATCGCATTCTCTAAATATTGCTACTAATAAACACACATCTCACTATAAGTATCAATCTCTCTATAGTCTTTCTTTTTTCTGGATTATAGCCTGAGTCACCAAAACACTTCCAAGCCTTGATAATTCCATTCTTAAAGCTTTGTTGAAATCAATTATCGCTTCACTTACTAGTGAAAAGTTCAATATTATATTCTAAGATTTGTGATCTTGTGAGCAAGGCATAACTTATGAATCTCTTTGATACCTTGTATGCTTAGGCTGCTGTTAATCTAAGTTATCTATGATTTCATTTATCATTTATGAAATCTATTTGTCATTTCAAAGAGTGGTAGTCTCAAAGCTACATGATCTTTGGCAATAAGAACAGAAACTAGCTTTAATAAATTTTTCCCCTCCTTAAACTTTGCCTGAATGAATACTTAATACACATAAGTAAAGACAATTTTTTAATTGTCATCACTAAGAAGATAGTTGAAAGAGTAAATTTTTTAAGCATACTGATGATCCTTAAAAACTTTCTTGTCGTAGGAGACTTCTAGAATTAGGTAGCTTTAGAGCGAAGTATAAATCAATCTATGCAAGTACTGGAATTTTTATATTATACTTTAATCATGATTTTAGTGAAAGATGCTAAGAAGTTGCGTGCATTCCTCGCATTTTTTAATTCGCTTCCTTATTAAAGCTCTGCAACCTAAAGAGGCAATCTTGCTTTTCTTTTGTCGAGTAAATTTAGTTGTGAGTTTCTATCTTCAACATCTATATCCTATTTTGTGGGCTTTTAAAAGATTCCTCTTTCTATCTCTTATTTGTGTGCATTCAAGGTATTCATATATTTCATCAAATTTTTCATGTCTTAAGAATATTTTAGGCTTAGCATACTTTTTTACCTTAATTTTCTTATACAAGTAAGATTTATGAATGATATCTCTTTCACACTTATCACCAAAATATACATAAATTTCCTCTGCTTGCACAGAATGTTCATTTAAAACTTTTTCCTACTCTCAGTCTCCCAAACACTTATTTGCCATTTATTTTTATAATTAATTTATAATTAAATAACAGAGACTTCGAATGATAGCTCTGATAGTTCCTTAAGAGAGTTCATCTCACAGCTATCAAACTTTTTATTGCTGCCAAAGGTAAGTGTCATTTAGTTTGATGGAATTGCTGTTGTTTTTCAAAAAACTTTAGCTCTCATAATAAAATTTTAATTTAGTATAATTAACTATCTCCATAACTGAGAGCTTATATTAGAGCTTTGCAAGCCTACAAGTTTCAAGGGAAGTTTATAGAGTATTAGAGAACAAAAATTAGAGCTAAGATACGATCTAGATCTAAAGTAGCCAATTTAACTAACAATAATAACTTGATTATAGCACGTAAAGATTTAAGATATGCACTAAATTAAGTACGTACTGTTTTAGGACTTATTTTGCTATGTGTGATTAAATTTAGGGTGCTCCTAATTAAGTACTAGCATAATAAAAGATGAATCTAACTAACTACACACCATTTTTAATTTTAAAATATGGACTTTGACAGTAGAATTTTTATCAATCTCTCAAGCTTGAAACCAATTCTCAAGACTTTCTCCAAATCCTTATTAGATGTTGACTTCATATAGGATACCTATATTTAAGAGTAAATTTTACAGAGATATATAATTGAAATCAATAAACTTAAATTTGAATACTCTGAATTTGATTTACTAAGGAAAAACTATAAAAAAATGCAAAATAGCTGGGATAGTGGGGTTTCAGTTCCTATAAAATTAATATATTAAAACCAATTATCTTATTCTTTCTTTTTATTTAGCATTTGTTTTTAATTTCTTTCTTTACATCATAAATTAGTTATTAATAATCTGTATTTTAAATTTTTTTTCAGTTTCATTATTAATTCTTATTGAAACCTAATAATTAAATGATGGCAAGATTTTATTGTGCAATAATATAATATGTATATTTATGGGTATAATCTTAATGAAATATACTTGATAGTGTTAAATTAATTTTAGTTCTTATCTCCTTATTATTCACATCCTTAAAAAGTTAATAAAAATTATTGCATAATTATTTTCTTTATATCTATCTTTGCATTTGTTAAAATGAAATTTAGATTTTATATAAATTAAATAACAGATTTATTTAAAATAAAATCATCATTAATTTAAAGAGAATGTTTAATTATGATCATTTCAATAATTTCTAGATCTATTCTAAATTTATTATTATTATCTATGTATTATGAATTTTATAATTGAGATTTCTTTATAACATTTATAAATTGTTACTTTAATTATTATTATTATAGACTATTTATAGTATAAAATTAATATTATATGCATACTTATTTAATCAGTTTAAGAACAGGCTTCACAACACTATCATTATTTTTATTCCTATTAATTTTTCCAAGATATACTTCACTCTCCAGATGTTAAAGAGAGAAATCTGTTTATCTTGTCGATACCTTTCCATTCTATGGAACGACTTTTCGAAGATAATCTTAAGGAGTTTCATGCATGTAAAAAATTTACTTACATTTATTCAGACAGTAGCCTTCGATATCGAAATTAGAACTATTCACCTTTTCTATTATACTTTGTAGATGTGTACCTACCATATTTTGGGCTAATATTCTGTTCAAATGTACGGGTATTTACTGCTTGCAGATTCAAGTACTATAACAGGTTCTAGTTTAATACTAAATTGATAAAGTTATAATAGTTAAATGGGAACTTGATATGATCTTTACGGAAATATCAAAACCTAAGTGAATATATTAAAAGGTTTATAGTCCTAATAAGTCTAATTAAAATGATAGGTTAAATTAATATATTTTTAGTAAAATTAACTAATAATAAAATGCTTCATTATTAATTAAAAAAATTCAATATAAAGCATTAGGAAAATTGTTATCTTTAAACAATAAGCGAATTAATTTAATTCAAACTAAAACTTAAATATACTAAATAATTTTTTTAGTGTCTGAGTTTCTTTTTGTTTTCTATAGTCGTCAACACGACGAATTCTTCCAACTTTGATTTTCTTTTGCAGGACTTACTAAGTAGTCCTCCCAGTCGTCATCACTATTATCTTCAAAGTGATTTGAACAACTCTACCAGCTGGAGTTATCGTTATCTTTAGCTGGTTTATCAGGAGCGAGTTCTACCTCTCCTCCTTCAAATTATTTGTCTTGTTTTTTTTCTGAGTTCATACATAGGTTAGGACCCTTATGTAATCAGTTTAGAGTTCATTACAGTTTTCCTTGTTTGGGTTGGATTAGTAGCTGTCTTTTTCGTAGACTTCTATTTCTTCTACTATGTTTTTCATATGGGTCTCTTGGTTTCGACCTACTTTTCTGCTGGCAGTATGTTCAACTTGTCTCCTATAGGAGATGAATGCGTTTGAGTTTTCTATACTAGAGAATACCTTTTTCTTGGCTTCTAGATTTTTGAGGAAGAATTGATATTTTTCAAGTTGTTTAAATGAGTTAGTGCCAAGTTTTTATTTGTATCTCTTGAGTTCTTCTTCACTCATGTCAATGGAAGGTATAGAATTCTGGGGTTTAAAGGAAAGGACAAATGATGGTCCTTAAGGGACAAATTATTTGAGTTGTTTCTTTATCTAGGGTCTTATTGATGGCTAAGATAACTTATATAGCAAAGATGATTATTTCTCCTCTTCTTGTTCATTGTTAAAAGTTTACTTGGTTTCTTCCACTTCTTTCATAAAGGTGTCTGGAAGATATGTTGAATGAGTTGAAGGTTGAGTGTGTGTTTTTTCAGCTAGTTGTTCTAGAGCATTGTCTGGGTTAAGCCATGAGTAGTTGGATTCACTTTGTTCACACTAGTATAATAGGCATTGTTATATCTTCGGCCAGAACTTCAGTAGGTCGGAAAGGTACCTATCTTTGAAGCAGTCCCTTCTAGAGGTTACTAAATAGGTCTGAGTCCGAGCCTATTGAATAGGAGTTATCTAATATGTCTGAAAATGAGTTGTTTCGTTAAAGTGCCAACTTGTTTGCTTCCTTAAATATCTTCATGGTTTTTTGAAGTAATTGGTGTGAATGCTGGTTCTTGAGTTTCCAGCTTGTAAGGAAATTGATGATTTGCCCTATGGCTGCTTGATAAGAGCTTGACTCTTCGCTCAAGCTGTATCATGTTCCGAGAATGAATGATCTTTCTCTTTTATTAATTCTAGCAGCAGTCCCCGAATTTAACAGCTTCGTGTAGATGAGTTTGTTCGCTTTAAGCGAGATGAGTACCCTTGGCTATGATTGATGTAGCCCGGATAGAAGGTAACTTAATTTTGTTTAAGTCAATTTTAATTTGTGACGAGTTGGGTGGGTATTTAGGGTATGTTACTTTTAATTCAGTTTAAATTTAATAATTTATTTAATTTAATTTAATTAATTTTTTTAAATAAATTTCCTTAAATTAAATTTATTTAATGATTAAACTTATCCTAATCTGCTTTAATAATTTTCATTTATAACTTAAAAAGTTTTTATCACTCTTAAATAATTTAATTAATAATGTCTAATTATAGTTAAGAAATTAAAAATTAACTAATTAAAATTCCAAAGAGTTTGTAATCTAGCAATTACGATTTTACCAATCAGCGAAAACCACTAGTGGAACGCAATAATGATAATCTGAAAATTCGCAATTAAAGCAATCCATTCTAACAATGGGCAGCTCGTTGACAGCAATGTTGTGGGAACTCAATTTACTGGTTGTTTAAAGATCATTTTGATTGCACAAGTGTTGATAAATGCTAGAATAGGCACGATAAAACAGATAAAAAAGAGAGAATTATTAATAATATTCAGACTCCAAATCGCTCTGACACTTAAGCACTATGTTTTTAAGCATGTATAATTATCTAAAGAACATTTATTGTTCAGTTTATTTATCAATTCATCAATTCTACCTTATCTATCTTTAATTATAATATTTAAGGTCACTCTTATTCAGTAATTAAAAAATACTTAAAAGCATTTAATTAGATTGAATTAACAAAAAGTGGGCATCATGGGAGAATAGATATTGCCCAGAATAAGACAGCCAATATATCAAAAGCAGAATGAGAATATATCTACAACATGCAAACAAAAGTCAATAATGGACTATAATAAATATTAAAGTAAGAAATTAAAAAATTAATCCCGTAGATACCCAATAACCTAAGCTAATCACAATAATATAAAAAATCTAATTAAAGTTTAGTGTCTTTTAAACAATAGCTGACATCATTTTTTACTAATCGGTGAGAGAGGTGGAAGGCTGGGTATAAAGGAATAAGAAATTTATATAAAACTAAGAAATTAAATAAGAACTTTAGTTAATACAATAAAAGACAAATGAATACTAAGACCTTCGAACTGAGCATTTGTGAATTAAAATTGAAAAGATGGAACCTCAAAACTAAGCAAGACCAAATGATTAGTGAGATGGAAGGCAAGAAGCCGAATTTCATAGATCTGGTAAAATATAGATTGCAGAGAATCATTGGACTATATAACAAAGGATATCGCGTAGTCTCTACATGTAGGAGTGGTGGATTACTAGCACTAAATTGCGGCGGATTCATGATTAAAACAATCAAATTTCTAAGAATATTCCTAACCTGGAACATTTTCAACTATAGTAGGTTGCTACCTGCACATTTTTACGGTGCCTTAGAAAAAGGAATTCAAGGAACTACAGAATATGCAGGATATAATATTGTAGGAAATACATTTGATTTGGGAAAATTATTAATAAATTAATTAATAATAATTAAATTCGTGGCAGTTAACTTTCTGGAAACTTAAACAATATGGTACTTGTTTGATAGAGAATTCAAAATCAGCTGGACTTTACTTTTGGCGGTATCCCTCTATCGCATCCCTGGACCGAGATAAAATGATTTAATTTTGGGTGATTTGTTTAGTTGTTTTTAATGCTAAAATTAAAGTCAAGCTATCTCGGTCCAGGGATGCGATAGAGGGGTACCGCCAATAGTAAAGTCCAGCTGATTTTGAAATCTCTATCAAACAAGTACCATATTGTCTAGGTTTCCAGAAAGTTAACTGCCACGAATTTAATATTAATATAATTTATCTCAAATTTAATTTGGGAAATTATATAGTATTCTAAGTAATTAATTGTTATATATAATATTATTCTGAAATGCTTTCACTTTATTAATTAAAAATTAAAAAACATAGATTAATTTACATAATTATATTAGTAGTTTCTAGATTATTCATCGCAGTTCCTCCTATTATGAACTCTTAATTTTAAGTATTTTCTAGTAAATCTTTAGTCACTGTATTTATCCAATTCCCTATTCGCTATTCTAAATTTTTATTGTTTAACTATGAATTATTTCGAGAAATTTGGAAATTTTCGCTGTTAATAAGATGAAATCTCTAATATGTGTTTCCTTTTAGAATTTGACTATTTCTTCAGTATTATCATGAATTTCTTCTAGCATTATTAAGTTTGTTTGAATTATTTCAAGTATTTGATTTAGACATATTAAAAGAGATCTAAGTTAATCAAACAGTAATTGTGAACAAATATTAAATTGGTAATAGAGACAGATTGATAATTCTTAAACATGGGTTCGAATCCGATAAACCCTGATTTTATTGAATAAATAAATTAGTAATATTTCGATGTATTTACCCTTATTAAATGTTTATTTGACAAAATTTAAACAATCACCTTTTTCACATGTATTTTATTCTTTTATTTATAAATTTATCTTTATTTTAATTTCCCAAATCAATTGTATTCCTATAATATTAAGTCATTGAAACTTAAATGCAAAAATCAAGCAGTTATAGTAATGAAAGATTTTACTTATCATATCAAAGAATTGAGCAAACGATTGCATAAAAAAAGACTGCTCAAATCCATCTTCAAGGAGTGGAAACTTACACTAAAGGAAATTAGTTAAACTAAATCTTCTCGAAAGTTTAAACAATCAGCTTTGAAACCCACCAACTAGGATTAACTAACTACAATATCTTATTAGCGAGGAAGAACATAAAATTTTAGGAGATAGAACTATAGATAGAGAGAAAAGTGACAGATTATCCGAAATTAGGAAATAATGTTGGAAAATAATTGTCGAAGTAAAATGTCAGCTTCAGAGACAAAATTGGACAATTCAATTCATTAATTCTTCGAAGAAAAATAAGTTAAACAAAGCAAAACGAGGCATTAATAAGATTTTATTTTAGATTGCAAATTATGGAAATAAATTCAAATATATCATATTTAAACATAAACAAGATCATTTTATAATATTATTCATTAAATATTTGTTAAAGTTTTATAGTATTAAAATAGGGCAAAAGTAAAATAAAATTGCTACTTTTTCCCTATTTCTTAAATGTTTAAATTCAATATGCTTATAATTGTTTTATGAGTTGATTTATACTACTAACTTTTATTGATAAAATTATTGAAAAGTCAATTAGTTTAACATTGGTTTTTTGATATTATTTTTTATATAAACATAAGTAAATATTATAGCTTAATTATACAAAAATTAACGAATTTAGCATTTAATAACAGAAAAAAATAGAATAGAAATATCTATTTATTAAATTTTATTTTTTATACAAGTCATGATAATAAATTATGTATAAATAATATCTTAAAAAATGATAGTAATAATATAGAGAAAAAAGAAGGAAAATAAATATATTATTGTCTGCATCACTTTTATACTTAGTTAAAATGATAAAAGTTGTTTTAAATTCTTCTTTTTGTTATATTTATGATTAATTTTCAGAAATTTATTATGATTAAATAAAAATAAATGATTATTTAATATTATCAAAATACAATTGATTTGGGAAATTGTGAAAATAAAATAAACATTTGAATTATAAGTATTTCTAACTGCCGACTAATTAGAAAGGCTTACAGATTCAAATTAGATTCACCCTTACATACCGTTTAAGTCTAAAGTGGCCGGATGCTAGATTTAAAGATGATTATACTTCTATTTAAAATAAATTTAAAATAATAATATATTTAATAATCAAATACTAATTAATTTAATTTGACTGAAATTTGGCACATTTGGAACCTGCCAAATTCTACAAAATGATGATTAGCGATTAAACCTAATTTAATTCATAATATTATATGTTTAAACATTGAGATTAATGGAGATCACTGTGTTTTATCTTGAATTTGATCTATTACATTATCCCTTTAAACAAGCATGAATTATAGACACATCCACATCTTTGAAACTGAATACCCATTTGGTCCTGAAAACTCGGAGGCAATCATCAAACAGCTTAAAAAGTCACAGAAAAGGATCTAAAGCGTGAGTGTGTATTAAGGCGTTGATACTCAGTAGATCTATTTAGAGTTTGAGTGCTTTCCTCTGTCCAAAGGCCTTCACAGAAGTCATTTCTAATAAGCTACGAGCTCTGGAACAAAAGTATTGAGCAAGCTTGGGATCAAAATCAAAGTCATCGAAGAGAAGAGCATCAAAGAGGTATTGCAAAAATCACTCAATGTAATTATGATAGCTGGGGATAGAGATAACTTTGCCGCATTGAAGGAAAGGCTAAGCTCTTAAAATTCAAGATCCTCATCCACTTTGCAATCCAGCAAGACAAAGCAAGAAATGCTCGTAGAATTTACTAATCTAGTCTAAAGTGGAGAGGTCAATGATCTAAATGAATATGTTAAGCTTCATTGGAAAAATTCAAATGATCTTGTAATGCTTTCGGAGATAGAATCTTAGCTTAGAGCATTATTGAAGATCATCAAATAAACTGGAATGATAGAAAGGAAAGTCATACCGTTGATAGAGTCGTTGTAGACATTTGTAAATAGAAATCTGGAAGAATACATTGATGCTCAGCCAATTAAGCTATTGTAGTTAGAGGAATGGGGTTATGCCGAAGGTCTCGACGCTCTATTCAAGGTGATAATTACCTTAGAAGATCCAAAGAAGTGCTGTGTATGGCTATGTGGTAGTGCAGATACTGGGAAGACAGCGATAGTTAGAATGCTCTAGTAGATCTTTGTGTGCGACGTTCTTCAGGAGGGCCAATCCCATTTCAAACTCCAAGTGATCCCAGTTAAATTCCAACCACAGATTGTATTGATGGACGAGATGAACGACAAACATTTCTTTAAAAGCGACAGAATTGCTAAGATGAAAAGACTTTTAGAGGGACTGGGGTACTCAACTGAGGCGAAATATGGAGAA